>CAKALU010038650.1:0-10222 GCA_916700995.1 Hozukius guyotensis
GAGAGGGCCTCTTAAGATGGCAAGGAGAAGTTATTGGAGCCCAATGAACAGAGTGGAGGTTTGGTTGCATGTGGCCACATTCAATGATTAAACCTGCCTGTGAGCTGGTAAAAAGATAAGAGTCAAAAAGTAAAGTTCATTTTAATACTTTTAATGAGACACACCCAGCAGTTGTCAGCAGAAGGTCTACAGATGTAGTCAGATGAACAACACAGTTTAGGTTATTCTATCTTACACTTGATGGTCTCTGCTAAGAATTGCCTTTGTGACCTGATAATACTACAACAATAACCCCAAACAAACAAACAACTCCTCTTCTAAGCCGTGTTTCAGAAGAAAAATATATGTATGAGCATAATATTTAAGCATGGTGATGATATACTGTATGAGCGAGTACACAGAGTACAGATGAGCTTAAGTCGGGACATCCAAGCATAACCTCTATATAATCATATCACTCATATCAGAATAATCATATAACATGATAATACTGTATATAAATTGAAGCTTAGCAGATTACGTTGGCATATAAAACATATAATAATGGCAAACAGCATTGCTTTAATGTAGATTTTCTTGGATTGAAAACAACATTTCTTTGGTTAGTTATACCTTCCTTAAGAACGGCATGTCAGCACCTCACATTAACTCAAGACACTTTGCTCTTACACATATACCAAAAGCATAAATCCAAAACATGGCATCCATTTTTTCTTCTCTCAGCCCATATACAATTGCACAATTTTCATTGTACAAAAAAATTAATTCAAAGCATTGTTTGTGTTTCAAATAGACAATTCTTCAACAAGCTGCTCTACCTGGTCGGTCATGAAATCAAAACAGGTTGAAACATAATTTCCGGAAAATGTCAAGACAGATCGTGTAGGATTTCAGAATGTGTACCATATTTTTGTGTTTGCAGGCTGCAGTTTGTTCTTCAGCTTTATATTGAATTTTTCATTAAGAATTTGCTCTATCTCATCATCTGTTATGTTTCTCAAGTCAAAGACATCAACACCTTCCTCAGGTTTGTAGGTGACCTCACTGTAGGTCCAGCCAATAAGAGCTCTGAACCCTGTTGGTGTTTGCAAAGAGCAGATGGACTTGTTGGTGTACCGGGAAGTAGGATCTGTCTGGAGTTTGTGGTTTGTCTCAAAGAAATAATCGACCTCACGAGGCACCAAGTTGAAGCAGAACAACTGCTCTGTTTCCTTCCTGTTCACCAGACTTGAGTTGGCAAACTCTGGATTGAGGATCTCTGGCTTTCTACCAGTTTTCTGCAGCACCCAGTAGTCCCCCTTGTCTGTGAGGCGAAAGACACCTGCTGCCTGAGGTTGGTCCTTTCCAGAGACGAGCTCCAGGGGCTCCCACACTTGGAAAGACATCCCATAGCTGACATCTGCTATATAAGCCTTTCCTTCAATGACGACCTTGTTAAGGAGATGAGTGTCAAAGGGACGAAAATCATTGACGGGACTGTTGAAAATTCTGCAGCCCAACGTCGTAGTGTCGTAGCCCATTTCTCTCAGCACCCAGCCAAACAGGAAGTTGCCCTCAAAGCACCAACCTCCACGGCTGCTCCTCACCATCTTGTTGAAAATGACCTCAAGATCCATGATGATCCTCTCACCACAGTGAATGCTGAGGTCCTCAAAAGGAATTGACATGACGTGCTGTTTGTGGATCAACTTCAGTGTTGCTATATCCAGTTTATCAAAAGAACCATGGACACCAATTCGTTTGAAGTATTCCTCCAAATTCATCTTGCCTGTAAAATACAGGACATTACATGAGTTTATAGGACCAATCTACCTGTTACACAGTTTCACTCAGTTTAGCAAATTCATCTCAATTGTCTCAAAGCTTCACGTCCTTCATGATTGAGAGGTTTTAATAATAAATTAGGGACTTTTAGTTTGTCTTGATCAAGTCTGGCGTGGACAAAGCTGGTGCACTCAGTGCATATCAGTCAAATCAGATGTATGAAGAGTCAAATTGTATGAATATAACGTTAAAGACTGACATTCTGCAACAGAAAGTATGCAGCAAAAGTGTTTAAACTTACCTTCCATGTAGATTGATTGTGCGCTCAGTCAGAATGGTGTCTCCTGAGGACGCAGTGTGTCTATAAGAGCCACAAACAAAGTACAAAGAACAGGAGTTAAGTTTATAGTCACAGTGTTTGGGTAAGTAAATGATTTACATGGACCTTGTATTAATTAGTTACTTCACTATGGAACTATTTAATTGTCGACTCAAAGTCTCACCTGTCATTTCTCAAATTTGAAATTGGCCATATTTCGTAAGCATCCATAGTTGTTACCAAACAGAACTATGGGTAAGTAGATGAGTGTTGACTCAAAGTCTCACCTGACATTTCTATACTTTGAATGGTACAATGCCTCGCGGTTGTATGCCTACGCCAAACAGTCATGTTGTTAATATACCATAATTAATCGTTCATCCTTGAGTCCAAGTGGACGTACGAACGGACGCATGGACAGACAACTCAAAAACATGCCACTGTTGTCGCTGGCTCGGAGGCAAAATTTCTGAAGAAAAGGTATTAAATTCCTTCCTAATAGTCCATATTACGTAAACATCCATAGTTGTTACCAAACAGAACTATGTAACAACAGTGAGGAATGGTAATATCCATAAATTATGTAAATTGTGTTTATAAAGTCTTGTCTTCAGGGTCAAATTAACTAAATCCACCCTGAGCAGATATTTGTTAATGTGTAAGGTTTCTATCTTCAGCTTGTCACAGGTAAGATATTACATCATGATAGAACATCAAATGTAAAAGGGATTGAGGTCCTGAATACTTCTGTACTAATGAGTGATCAAAACAGTGCAGGACCAGAATATATGGCAATGATTTGCATTATTCGTGTGGCATTGCCGCCAATGAATCATTCGTAATTTTTTTATACACACGACCACTAGACTCCCTGAAGCCTTACCCTTCAGGAATATTAAGGCTGAGGTGATAGCAGAGGCTCTGATGCAGCTCTTTTCTAGAGTTGAATCTGAGATTCAGTATGACCCTGGATTTAATTTTACATCAGGATTGTTCCAGGAAGTTATGCATGAACTAGGGATCAAACAGATGTCCTCAACCTACCATCCTCTGTCTCAAGGTGCGATTAATCCCTTTACCATCAGACTCACAAGACAAAGATTAAAGCCCACATTGTGAGGAGACTGGGATGTAGACATGCAGTTCTGGTTATTTGCCATCTGGGATTCTGTCAGTGAATCGACTGGGTTCAGCCCATTTGAACGTGTGTATGTGCATGAAGTGAGAGGGCCTCTTAAGATGGCAAAGGAGAAGTTATTGGAGCCCAATGAACAGAGTGGAGGTTTGGCTGCATGTGGCCACATTCAATGATGAAACCTGCCTGTGAGCTGGTAAAAAGATAAGAGCCAAAAAGTAGAGTTCATTTTAATTCTTTTAATGAGACACACCCAGCAGTTGTTACCACAAGGTCTACAGATGTAGTCAGATGAACAACACAGTTTAGGTTATTCTATCTTACACTTGATGGTCTCTGCTAAGAATTGCCTTTGTGGCCTGATAATACTCCTACAACAATAACCCTAAACAAACAAACAACCCCTCTTCCAGCCTTCAAACAAAATCACAAGCTCAGCCGTGTTTCAGAAGAAAAATATATGTATGAGCATAATATTTAAGCATGGTGATGATATATGAGCGAGTACACAGAGTACAGATGAGACTAAGTTGGGACATCCAAGCATAACCTATATATAATCATATCACTCATATCAGAATAATCATATAACATGATAATATATAACTTGAAGCTTAGCAGATCACATTGGCATATAAAACATATAATAATGGCACACAGCATTGCTTTCATGTAGATTTTGTTGGATTGAAAATAACATTTCTTTGGTTAGTTATACCTTCCTTAAGAACGGCATGTCAGCACCTCACATTAACTCAAGACACTTTGCTCTTACACATATACCAAAAGCATAAATCCAAAACATGGCATCCATTTTTACTTCTCTCAGCCCGAAAACAATTGCACAATTTTCATTGTACAAAAAAATGAAATCAAAACATTGTTTGTGTTTCAAATAGACAATTCTTCAACAAGTTGCTCTACCTGAGGCCTGAACTACGAAGCGAGTTCAACATACCCAGGTTATCTTCTCGTTATCTGGCTTAACTAACCCTAACAGACAAGATTCCACTAAACGGTCCTACGACGGTGGTTATCAACTCGGTAAATCAACCCATGGTTTCTTTATCTGACTGCAAGCGCGTTCACATGAATGGGGCGGTGTTTGTAGCATATGACCAATCACAATCATGGACACGTCTACAGACTTGCAGACAGACAGGCAGAGCGACACATTTTACAAAGGAAGAGCAAACTATATTAGACAAATACGAAGAAGTTAAACACACAATCCAGACTAAAATTAACACAGTTGAAGCTGCCAAATGCAGGAAGGACAGTTGGCAAAAGAAAAAACTCCCGATGTGTGAAGAGACTTATTAATTTAACAGAATACTCAAAAGTCAGATATGGTAGTCTAGATATGAATAGCTTTTAGAAGTGTAATGGATGAATGGATTATACTTCATTATGCCCATTAACAAAAATGTGGCGTGTGTGACTATTTCAGCCTTCTCCCAGCTGCGTCCCCGTCTCCGGCAGTTTGAAACGGAGTCGAGAGCAAGTAAAAAAATAAATATAAAAAATATAATTCAAAGTGGTAAGCAGCCACAGCATAAATCCAGCTCTCCTTCCTGCATTTGTCAGTTTAAATTGTGTTGTTTTAAGTATGGATTATGACTGTAACTTCTTTATTTTGTGTGTAATATTATCATACGATCTGCGCACCAAGCACTGATTGGTCAGTAGGCGGTGCTTTTATACAAGTTGATCTCTTATCTGGAACATAACCTGCTCCGGAGCAGGTTAGCTGTTCAGCATAAGTTACCATGGCGATCTACCCCTGTAAGAAGTGAACCACCTTCGTAGGACAGAAAACCCAGCGTTAACCCTGAAGTTACCTCGCTAACGCCAAATCCTGCTTCATAGTACAGGCCCCTGGTGGGTCGTGATATCAAAACCGGTTGAGACATAATTTCAGGAAAATTTTAAAACAGAATGAGGATTTCAGAATGTGTACCATGATTTGTTGTTTGCAGGCTGCAGTTTGTTCTTCAGCTTCATATTGAACTTTTCATGTAGAATTTGCTCTACCTCATCATCTGTTATGTTTCTCATGTCAAACACATCAACACCTTCCTCAGGTTTGTAGGTGATCTCACTGTAGGTCCAGCCAATAAGAGCTCTGCACCCTGTTGGTGTTTGCAAAGAGCAGATGGACTTGTTGGTGAACAGTGAAGTAGGATCTGTCTGGAGGTTGTGGTTTGTCTCAGAGAAATGATCGACCTCACGAGGCACCAAGGTGAAGCAGTAGATCTGATTTGTTTCCTTCCTGTTCACCAGACTTGAGTTGGCAAAGTCTGGATTGAGGATCTCTGGCTTTCTACCAGTTTTCTCCAGCACCCACTTGTCCCCGTTGTCTATGAGGCGAAAGACAGCCGCTGCCTGAGGTTGGTCCTTTCCAGAGACGAGCTCCATGGGCTCCCACACTTGGGAAGACACCCCAAAGCTGACATCTGCTATATAAGCCTTTCCTTCAATGACAACCTTGTTGATGAGATGAGTTTCAAAGGGGCCAAACTCATTGAGGACACTGTTGAAAACTCTGGAGCCCAACGTCGTAGTGTCGTAGCCCATTTCTCTCAGCACCCAGCCAAACAGGTAGTTGTTCTCAAGGCACCAACCTCCACGGCTGCTCCTCACCATCTTGTTGAAAATGACCTCAAGATCCATGATGTTCCTCTCACCACAGTGAATGCTGAGGTTTTCAAAAGGAATTGACATGACGTGCTGTTTGTGGATCAACTTCAGTGTTGCAAGATCCAGTTTATCAAAAGAGCCATGGACACCAATTCGTTTGAAGTATTCCTCCAAATTCATCTTGCCTGTAAAATACAGGACATTACACGAGTTTATAGGACCAATCTACCTGTTACACAGTTTCACTCAGTTTAGCAAATTCATCTCAATTGTCTGAAAGTTTCACGTCCTTCATGATTGAGAGGTGTTAATAATAAATTAGGGACTTTTAGTTTGTCTTGATCAAGTCTGGCGTGGACAAAGCTGTTGCAAGTCAAGTACAATGTTATGCATGTTTTCAATTATTAAAAAACTGTCATAATCAGATGTATGAAAAGTCAAATTTTACGTATATAACATTTAAGACTGACATTCTGCAACAGAAAATATGGAGCACAAGTGTTTAACCGTACCTTCCATATAGATTGATTGTGCGCTCAGTCAGAATGGTGAACAGGAATTAAGTTTATAGTCACATGTGTTTCGGGAAGTAGATGATTCACATGGGCCTTGTGTTAATCAGTGCTATACTGTATGTGTTGCTCCACAGTTACTTCACTATGGGACTATTTAATTGTTGACTCAAAGTCTCACCTGTCATTTCTCAAAATAATGTTTGGAAAACAGGGTAAACTTATATCCATTAATTTGATAAGGCTCTTGCTAATGTAGCCAGAAGGTATTCCCACAACATGTGTATGTTCTGATTTCATTTTGTGAACATAATAAACATACAGGGATTGGGGTCATTTCAAGTTGGCAATGTTTTCTTGGTGATAAATAAAACCTAGGTTATATTATTCCAAACTCCTCTCCAATCTATGTTCTGTTCATAGCTTTAAAATGAACTGAAATAACAGATCCAGCCTACTTATGTAAACTTTAACCTTGTCTACAAGGTCCAAAGACATGTAGGTTAGGTTAATTGTTGACTCTAAATTGCCCGGCGGTGTGAATGTGAGCGTGAATGGTTGTCTGTCTCTATGTGTCAGCCCTGTGATAGTCTGGCGATAAGCGGTTACAGATAATGGATGGATGAATGGATCTCTAAATCATAAAGTAATTAAAATAAGGGGAACGCTGCCAAGCTATGCCTGGTCAAGTGCATGTCACCCAGAAGCCCGTAACTTAACTTTCAATTTATGTTAATTGTCCGTACCGGCATTCTGTACTCCGTTTGGACTATTTGAGTTCAATAGGATGCTATTTGGACTGCAACGCTTCTAGTACTTTTCAGCGCCTTCTGGAGCACATGTTTGGAGACTGCCGTTATCAATCTGTCTTACTGTACCTTGATGATGTTATTGTGTTCTCTTCCTCTATTCAGCAGCATCTGGACAAACTCAAGGTCAAATGTTCAAAGTGTCATTTCTGAGAGAGTGGAGGATCCCCCATAACCTGGCTGAGCTCTGATCCTTTATAGCGTTTGCCAGTTATTATAGACGCTTCATAGCAGGATTTGCAAAGATGGCTGCTCCAGTCCAGGTAAAAGGGTAAGACCCCCAGGACGCCACTGGCCTCAGCCTGGACCGCAGAGTGCGAAGAGAAGTTTGGCCAGGTAAAGAACGCACTCGTCTCTGCACCAGTGTTGGCCTATGCAGATTTCTAGAGGCCATTTGTTTTGGAGATAGATGCAAGCCATGCAGGTCTGGAGGCAGCCAGTGCTTTCCCAGGAACATGGAGGGAAGCTCAGGCCTATTGCTTATGCTATTTGGGCACTCAAACCTGCTGAGAAGAACCATAGTTCAATGAAGCTAATTCCTCACTCTTAAGTGGGCAGTGTCAGAAAAGTTTAGAAGGAGAAATTCAGTCAGCCCAATGAGGCCAACAACTTTCTGCCTACTGCAGGTTTAATCGGTAGCCTATGTATTTTAATGTTTGGTAATAAAGTGGTTTTAATATTTTTAAAAGGGACTGTTTGTAAGAATCAGAAATTGGTTGTAACAGCGACACCTGTGGCAGTTAAGTCAACGAAAGTCAGTGTCCTGTTGCCCGCGCTCGCCCGTGTGCACGCGCTACGTGAATGTGAGCGAGCATCCGTCAAAACAGTGAGGCGACACACGTCAGCTAAAACCACAATATCTCCATGTCTCTCCATGAATCAATGCTGATCCTAGTGTTGGCTTTTCCTGCTTCAGCCTCCCGACCGCGGCTGGAAGAAACAGGGAAGACACCAGCACCCGGTCGGAGACGATAACGTAACTCGTTGCGGAGCCCCGTTACTTCACAAGACACGGGAAACCTCTGTTGGTCTGGAGGAGCTGCAGCAGTTATTTCTACACAAACCTCCACTGTACATTCACTAGATATTCTCAGAGCTAAAATAACTCTTCTGCAGTGTGTAGTGTGCTCGCATGCGCGTGAGAGTGGAGCGAGCTGTGAGTGAAGGCAGGCAGAGGAGCAGAGGAGCAGAGACTCCGGCCCTGGAGACCAAAGCTACGGTCTCTCCCGCGTCCTCCGACCGCGGCCAACACTGTTTTGCAAGACGGGCTTCACTAGATATAACTTTGAGGTTTTGGTGCTTCCATGTAGTTTGTGTTGGAGTCTGAGTCTGAACAGCGTAGCCACACGCGAGCGCGCATGGGACACCGACCCGGATTGATTTATACGTGTAAGAAGTTACAAACAGTCCCTTTAATATTTGTTTCTCTGCAGTGCATCAGTAGACCATTAGCTGACTATATTTTTGTTGTTTGTTTATGGTTTTTTTTGGTTTTATTTCCTGTGTAGTCCGCCCTGGCATCTTTTTATTGTTTGTTTTGTTTTGTTTGTCAATCTGCCTGCTTCCCCACTGCGTGTATAACTTAATTCAGGTTGAATTCCAGTCAGACAGCCAGTGGGGCAGGCTTAAGTGTGATGTGGTTGTTATTGTTTGCAGTGAAATTAATCCTGTGTGACTTTTGGATTTGTTAATTCACTTATAGCGTGCAAAACATATTGATTGCAGTGTGTACTGATGTGGGACTCAGTCACTACTACCCTGTTAGTATAGCTGGGGAGTAAACAGTGAGTAGGTTGAGGTGGGAGAATATGAATTGTAAAGCTAAATAAATTCCTGTAATAAAAGCTTTCTACTCTTTAACGTTAGACCTCCTTGATTGTCATCCTTATGCTCTTGTGGTGGGTGCAACACATGTATAAAGAGAGTATTAGAGTAAAAACTGTTTTAAGAGCTGCAAGCTAAATGAGGTGTAAATGAACACTACTTTAACTAATAGCCTACTAAACTTACCTCACCCCTTAATTCACAGATTTTATGTTGAATGAGCCTTAAAAAAAACACTCTTACCTTAACTGTGACTTTCAGCTGAGAGTTGTTGTTGCAGTTTAGGACTAAAACATGTAAAACGTGGCGTAGTTGTCCCGAGTTGAATGGTTCCTTGTTGCATTTATTTTTCATCACATACCACCACTAGAGGCACTATCAACCAACACTTTACACAGTTCATTTATTTTGTAGAAAAAAAAAGAAAAGAAATTTCTTACATAGCTACAGATTAAATGATAGTATGAGAATAAAGTATAGGCTACTCTATGCATTAACATGAGTTGCAGGCCTATTAAAGTGTCTAATTCAGGCACTGCTACTACTGACTGAACAAAATATAATAGCATTTTCATTATTTCTCATTAACTAATTAGTAACAACAGTTTTTTTAATTAATGGGTACGTCGATTAAATAGAAAATGTTACTATATATCAATACGTTTTTTTAAACACATCTCTGCTTTTATTCTGAAGGCACGTTGTGCATACCGGAAGTTTGTTGCTGGCTGGCAGAGCGCATCACATCCGATTAAAATCCTTTCAAAATAAAAAAAGCAACATTTGCGAACATCATAATGCATTACAATGAGAAAGTTATAAGCATAAAATCATACGCTTATTTGACAGTTTTTACATTTGTTACATATTTAATTTAATTTTCATAACGGATTAAAAGATAAAAATCTGTACAATTTTGATTAGATGGAAAGATTGCAACCCTCCAACATTTGCACAATGGCTTAGAGATATGTTATATTTTATTAAGTTGGAGAAAATCCGGTATACTATTAAGGGGTCAGCCGACAAGTTTTCATTGATTTGGCAACCTTTTCTTAGTCGTGTTGATTCCTTAGACTCAGATAACTTTGTGGCTGATTAAAATTTGATTTATGTGTGTGTATATATATATATATATATATATATCAGGGGTCCTTCCAATGTTTCGTTTGAAATATTCCTGCTCGAATATATACACACATATACTGTATCCATATAT
>CAKALU010038655.1:0-11462 GCA_916700995.1 Hozukius guyotensis
CTTTACAGGAACAGTACTGGCAACGTCACTGTGATGACAAGACCACACCCGGTTGTTGTTCATCTAGAAATAGTCACAGAAATAGTCGCACAACATAACTCCACTCCACTTAAAACCACAAATAGTTTCATTTTTGTGTGTACGGATTAAACAAACAAGATGCATGTTCATTACTGAGGTTTAAAGGTGCTGAGGCATTTCTTTTCTCTCTGTCAGACCAACCACATCCTGACTCCATCTCTCTACTTCACCATCGACATGAGACTGATATCAATCTTCCCATCTCACTCTTGAAAAGAAAGCAAATGAGCATATTTTCCCAAAATGACGAAGTATTCCTTTACTTTAGGGACACAGTTCTGTGTATTTAAAAACATCTGAGCAACATGTGTTTGCAATGATTTTGACTGTACGTCATGCAGATTTTAAATCAGTCTGAAAAGCTTTAGGTATATATCCCTCCAAAAAGGCTGGAAAAGGAAGAAGCAAAATGCAGGGTATGTATGACTCCTTTAAAATATCTCACCTCCAGGTGATCACGCAGTGTGACGCCTCTGCCGGTCAAAATGTGAGCCTGTGAGCTCGGAGACGTGTGAACTTGAGTGGCGTTTGCCGCGGGGCCGTGCGCTTTGTCAGCCCGAAGCAGCGGGGAGGACAGAGTAGACATTGTGCTGCGCTGTGTTACACACAGAGGTCAAGGGTCAGGTGTAGAGGTCAAAGGGATGACCGCGGAGCAGCCTGTGAAGCCAACACTTGAGTTCCTTCACAATCTGTCATACGCGGTATCAACCGTGGAGGCTCTGAGCTAAAGACAGGCTGCTAATCGGAACCCAGACCTGTTGGTTATTGAAGAGGGGGGCTCATAGAAGTGGTTGTAAGTAGGCTCCATTGTTTGATTTTAAGGTTTACCTGTAGAACCAGGTGTAAGGGACATTGACCCCGTAAAAGGACCAGTAAGGCTTTGATAGCAGCCAGCTAGATTGAGTGATCCAGCAACAGCAGCCGCCCTAAAGCCAGGTGGTCGCATAACCGCGACGATGTCTCCCCTTCTCCACTTGGTTCTAACCCCATCTGCTCCTTCAAGGCTGTCGGAGGCAAACTGAAACTCCTTACTGTCATGCTTGGGTGTCTCCGCTGGAGGGGGGGTGGGATGGATCGAGTGGTGCCCAAGGGGTAAAGCAGCCCACTCTGCTCTGACCTCTCAGCAAGCCACCGAGTGGAAACAATGATCTATCTGTGGCTCCTGCTTCCTCTCATCCATCTTACAGTCGGGAGGGGTGATTGCTTGATTGATTGATTGATTGAGTGAGTGAGTGAAAAGCTGACGTCACAAAAACCCACAACTGTAATCTTACAAAACATTTCCCATCTGTGCTGCTGTCCTTACTGCATCAGCCAGTCATTAGCTGCTTATACAGACAGGGAATGTAGGCTGTGAGAGATGTTTAGGACATTTTTAAACCTTGGATTTTAATTTTCTGAAGTTTAAAGCTTCTCTAGACGGAGCTCTTTGTTTGCCCCAGAGCCAGGAATCTAAAATGCATCACTCTTTGTTCACCCAAATGTTTAACAAGAGAAATCACCAAAAGCTTTTATCATGATCTGGCTACAGGTTGAGTCGTTACTTATTAGATTGTATCCATCAAAAATGACAAAAGGAACATTTCAGCTAATCAATACGTATCATACAAGACATATAGTTAAAATGGCTTACTGTAAACATTTAATATGAAAATACTAGGGCTGTCAATCAATTAGAATAATTCATTGTGATTAATCGCAAATTAATCGCACATTTTATATCTGTTCAAAATGTACCTTAAAGGGAGATTTGACAGGTATTTAATACTCTTATCAACATGGGAGTGGACAAATTTATTAAATTAAAATTATAATAATACAAATTTTTATATATTATTGGAATTCAATTAACAACACAAAGCAATGACAAATATTGTCCAGAAACCCTCACAAGTACTGCATTTAGCATAAAAAATATGCTCAAATCATAACAGGGCAAACTGCAGCCCAACAGGCAACAACAGCTGTCAGTGTGTCTATGACTTGCCCCAAACTGCATGTGATTATCATAAAGTGGGCATGTCTGTAAAGGGGAGACTCGTGGGTACCCACAGAACCCATTTTCATTCACATATCTGGAGGTCAGAGGTCAAGGGACCCCTTTGAAAATGGCCATGCCAGTTTTTCATCGCCAAAATTTAGTGTAACTTTGGAGCGTTATTTAACCTCCTTCACGACAAGCTAATATGACACGGTTGGTACCAATGGATTCCGTAGGTTTTTCTAGTTTCATATGATGCCACTCTAACTTTAAACTGAGCCCTCTGAAAGATCGATTGCATTAAAAAAAAATGTATGGCGTTGAAACGAATTTGCATTAACGCGTTATCACGTTAACTTTGATAACCCTACTTGTCATACAAGAAAAAGTTAAAATGGCTTACTGTAAATGTTTAATATGACAATAGTGATATGTAAAGACATAAATTGATGGTTTAAAGCCATAAAATAGAGTAAAATACAATAAAAAGCATTTTCCTAAAATGTTTAAAGGGCAGGTTTTCCCAAACTTACTTCTCGGAGTATAATATCCTAATAATCTGACTGACCAATGAGTAACGAGTCTCATATGCATCAGATGTGTCATCTGCAGTTGCTAGGCGCAAACCGCTACCACAGCTTCACATTGATCACATTGATTGAGGAAATAATATGCAATAATTTGTCTCTGAAGAAACACCGCAGCTCCTCAAGACCCGAGTACATTTCCCCGTGTCTCGCTTCCCAACTGCTGCTGGGTGAAGCGAAGGGGGTTGGCCCTGAAGTGAGCATCAAGACTGTCTCCACTCTGCTTCCCAACCACGGTGGAGTCTGAAGCAGGAAAGTTATCGTGCTATGTTAAGACTAACATTTGAGGCTGTGGGTATGTTCATAGTTGTCATGGGATGCAACCTAGGTCAGGTCTGTTTAACAAAGTAACACAAACCATTGCCTGTCCACTGTGCAAGTGACATAGGTCAGTGAAATAGGACAATAACACTTTCAACAAATTGTTGAAATTATTTATATTAATTAAAGCAGTCCACAATTATTTGACTGAAACGTAGCCTAACCTCGTCATGTGATATGCCACTTCAGTACACTTTAAGGCGGCGATTCAGAGGTCTGGACTGGGCAACTGTGGTATCTTGGCTAGGTTTTGAGATATTTGTCTCCGAAGTTTCTGCTACATAAACAAACATAAAACTCCCAAAACCGTTTCTTAAAACACAAATGTGTCTCCGTTGAATTTTAAAATGTTTTTTCAATGTTGTGAACACCACAAACGTAATCCAATTCACCTCCATTGGGGTGGAGGCAGAAATGTCAGAGACGGATATCTCAAAACCTGGACAAAATAGAAAAGTGCACTCAGTAGAGTTGGGGCTTTCCACAAGGATACGGAGTAGGAAAAAAGTAGCAGGTCCAGGGGGGCAAGCCAATAGTTTAATTTACCGATAATTAAGTTTAGATATTTTGTAAACCAAATGAAAATATAATAATAATTCTTCTTATTAAAATCAGGAGGTCCACAATAATGATTTGGCTCTGCCTGCAGTACCTTGAATGTGATTTAAAGAGTTGTAAAGTCAGTGAATAACAGCAGTGATATGAGTCTGGTTTTAGTTAAAAGTCAGGCGGCCAAGTGTTGAACAAAGCAGAGAAGTGAAGTTAAAAAATGATTTATTTACTCATGAAAACTCATTTTGATGTCAAAACACACCGATTCTTATGGAAAGAGTTTTTTTCTTGTCTCTCTATTAGTTCCTCAGTCAAAGAGGGACAGAATATCCTATTAATGGGGTTATTCACGGTAACGGGGACACACAGTGGGGGGTATCAGAGGTTCAAAGAACCAGTTTGACCTCACTAAGGCTTCAATGGCCTCATGGCCAATAGCCAGGACACTCTGGCATCTAAATTCAGCTTCACTGACTCCTCTCACTACGTCTCCGTCATCATTTCCTCTCTCTGTCCTTTTCCGCCGTTTGGAGCCAGGCCTACAGTGTGACGTGATAGATGGTGGCTGTGTAGGTTTGTAGAGCCTGAGATAAGAGCCGGGCTGGCCCAGGGCCGGCCAGGCTGGCAGGTAGAGGCCGGCCTACTCGGATAACAGGCTGGCGTTGCCCTCCGCTGGCCATGCGGAACCCAAGCCATCTGGGACAGAAGAGCAGGGACAGTGATGGACTGATATAGGGGCTGCATGACTGTCGGGGAGGGATTCCTGGGCAGCGCTAATGGCTTCAGGTTGAGGATTTCAGAGGGGCGGAGGACTCGGTGTGCCTTCAGTTGCATGTAGATGAAGCCTCTACATTGTGGCCTCGTGCACCAACAAGTCCGGCCATATGGCACTTTCTAGAAAGGAATGTGACTACTTGCTGACTACGGTGTCGTGCAAATACTCAAACCACAACTGGAGTAAGGTTTATTTGGACCACACTATAGTAGAATGTATTGTAAGTAGGGCTGTCAATCGATTAAAATATTTAATCGCGATTAATCTCACATTTTTTATCAGTTCAAAATGTACCTTAAAGGGAGATTTGTCAAGTATTTAATACTCTTACCAACATAGGAGTGGGCAAATATGCTTGCTTTATGCAAATGTATGTATATATTTATTATTGGAAATCAATTAACAACACAAAACAATGGCAGATATTGTCCAGAAACCCTCACAGGTACTGCATTTAGCATACAAAATATGCTCAAATCATAACATGGCAAACTGCAGCCCAACAGGCAACAACAGCTGTCAGTGTGTCAGTGTGCTGACTTGACTATGACTTGCCCCAAACTGCATGTGATTATCATAAAGTGGGCATGTCTGTAAAGGGGAGACTCATGGGTACCCATAGAACCCATTTTCATTTACATATCTTGAGGTCAGAGGTCAAGGGACCTCGCCAAAATTTTGCATAAGTTTGGAGCGTCATTTAGCCTCCTTCGCGACAAGCTAGTATGACACGGTTGGTACCGATGGATTCTGTAGGTTTTCTAAAGCTTTTCTCTTTTAATATGATGCCATATGATGGTTTTAAAACTGAGCCTTCTACAACCTCTGAGAGATCGAATAGTGGCGGAGCCTGACGGCCGCCCGTCAAATTTTTCAAGAGGTTAATTAAAAATCGCAAGTTGTGTTCATGCGTTAAAGAAATTAGTGCCGGTAAAACAAATCGGCGTTATTATCGTGTTAACTTTGACAGCCCTAATTGTAAGAGATTTTGGAGGTCCTTCCAGTCCCTGTAATTTTAGGGGCATTCTCTTTTTCTTCTGTGTTTTATACCAGTAAAGAACAAATGATGAAATATGAGCACCAGGCTCATGGGCCACTGGGCAAGAAAGACAGTAACGTTGTTTGTCTCTTATTACAGATAAAACCTGCTGATTTGGGGTAGTGTCTTCTTGAATTAGATGAACAAATTATAGCTCAGTTATTTTTTTTATATACTCATAATTCACAACATTCATATTATATATTGCATAATCTTTTTTTCCGTTGGTCAAAGGTCCACTCCATGTGTATCAATCTTAGGAAAAGAAGACAAAAAAGAGAGAAGAAAGAGTAATTAAAAAAATGAAATACATATTCACACACAGACATTGATAAAGAGACCTCAGCAGGAGAGTGCACCTCCGTTATACAGGAATCTTCTGTATGTACATTTTGAAGCTTAGATTTTGTTTACTCCACCTGATCCACCATTTAGTCTTTAAAACGTCAGTAAATATTGAAAAACGCCCAACATTCAGTGTGACTTTATCAACTTTCTTGTTTTCTCTAAACAGTACTTGAAAACCTAAAAATATTCAGTTTACTATAATATAAAATATAGAAAAAAAACAAAAACTCTGTGAAATTGAGAAGCTAGAACTACAGAATGTTTATTATTGTTGCTATATAAATTACTTATACGATTATCAAAATAGTTACAGATTATCAACCAATTCTTTCAGCTCTAGCCACCATCATTATTCTTTTCTGAGAGTTTTTAGATTTTTCTCTTCCAAATCCAAATTGAGGGGATAGATTGTGCTGTACGCTGTAAAGTCCACTCTATATATATATTTTTTAAATAGAATTTTAGTGCTCAAGCAACTGTTGACATGTCACAAGAGGAAATGCACAGGTGTAAATAATAAAAGGAATGATGATGATGATGATGATGAAGAATGACGATTTGAAGATGTCACCTTGGGCTTTAGAAACCTTTATTGACAAAATATTTCGAGTTTAACAAAAACCTAATCAAAGGATATGAATCAATCGTTGGTCTTCCTACTGGAGCCACAAAAGTCCAAATTTGGGCAAAGTCGAGCAAAGGAAGCTTACTGCGACAGCCTGAGACAACTGTCAGTCAGCAAACATCTCCCACATAGGTCCAAGGAAACATGTCCAACCTGCTTGTTCTTTACAACCAACAGTCCACAAAGATATACAGTTTAATATCATATATGACAAAAAAAACCCATCAAATCCTCACATTTAAGAAGCTGGAACCAGAGAGTTTTTTTTGGCATTTTTACCTTGAAAGCTGAATTAAATTATGAATTGATAATCAAAATAGTTGAGAAATAATTTTTTCTGTTGTGTATTGGCAAGAATCTGGCGATACGATGCGTATCGTGATACAGAGGTTAAGATTCAATATATTGCGATATATTTCTTTTTTAAATCTAATTTTTAAAACTGTCAGTATAAAGCACACACCACCATATTCATAAAATCAGAGTAAAAAAAAACATTCAACATCATAGCACTACTTTTTGTGCAATCTAAACCACTGTCTGCCAAATCTTTGCATGTAAACTATTAATTAAAAATCAAGTGTTTTTGAGAATCTATACAGTATCACAAAATATAATATTGCAATATATTTTCTTACACCCCAATTGTCTAACTGTTTCAGCTCTAGACCCAAAACATCCTTTTAATCTGACTGATATTTCAGACCGTAGTGTAGGTAGCAGCCATTAGAGGAACTGCGGCATATATTTCCAGTTTTGTATTTGGTGAGACACGGTCGGCTTGTCTCCACAGGCAGTGATTATCTGGCCAGATGAACCGGAGCCATGAACTAAATGCTCCAATGTTCACATAAACTGCTCGGAACGTGAATCAGGGGTTGAATCACCACATGAAATAAAGAAATGATTCACTTGCTTACGCTTGCTAAATGCCGCTTTCCATTCAGTCTCTACTGCAAGAGCTCGGAGCTGCCTGTGATGAGGGGCTGATTGTTACAGTACTGAGCCACTTGTGGTAAATGCCGTATTGGGTATGCATAGCATGTCTCCATCCACAAGGAGGGATTCAGAGGGGGGACAAGAGTCGGGTGTGTTATTTTGATGGGGAGCTGATTGCGTCGGAGGTTGCAGAGGTTTTAGAGGTGAAAGGTTAAAGATGCAGCCTTTCTTTGTCAACACACAATGGGCCGCGGCGGAGCAGGCTCCGGCTGTATTGGCTGCTGCTGGAAGCCTTCCCGGCCTCGGGCTATAATGGTCAATAAACTGTCACGAGGATTAGCAACAGAGACCACACACTGGAGAGCTCCATTCTTCTCTAGTGCTGGTCCATTATCAGAGAGCTGCACCGCAGCCTTGCAGTATGGACCGAAACAAGGCTTAATCCTGATCCCAGAAATTGCCACTTTTAAGGGCTGACCAGAAAGCAGCAGAGAGAACATTGGAAAATGATGCGTGGGAGGACTGACCAGTTGGCTTTCAATTGAAAGATCATTTCAGCGGGATGTTGACCATTTTCCAAAGCATGCTGTAGAGTTTAAATGCAGGCATCATTTCAGAACAGTATGAACATTGTGTTGTGGCGACTTGAAACTTGCTTGAGTTGGGTAATCCATCAGAGCATAACCACACAACACTAACCTGTCTTTGACAAAAATTAAAAGCAGACATGATGTTCACTGTGATGAATTACTTATGTCAGGCAAGTTTTTATAAATTGTTTTCACACAATGTAGAAATAATGAATGTGGATTATCCAGAATAACAGGGACACAGCTGGTGTATTTTCTTAAATGTAATTTTTATTAGCCATGCTATAGCATCATGTCTCTAGGGATGGCAATGTTGATCTGTAAGTCAGCCCACCACTTTGGTCCGGACTGAAATATCTCAACAGCTAATAATGGATGAACTTTGGTGATCCCCTGATTTTTCCTCTATCACCATCAGCGGGTCTAAGTTTTAGTTTGACTAATAGTTTGGTTAATGACCAAGTACCTGTAAAAACTAGTGGCATTCAGCCAGCTGTACTTTTTTCTTAAGGGCTAATTTGAAAACTAAGATGCATGCTAAAAGCTGAACCAAGATAATGAACATGGCAAACATTATACTATGGAATACTGTATCATTCAAAGAGGTGTGCTTCAAAATACAGTATTGTACCTTTAATCTTAATGTTGGGTCTCTGCCTATACATTTTGTTATATAAGTGTATGTATTCATTTTCATGCCTGCAAGCTTAATCTTACAAGCCATAGGACAAGTTCACAGGTGTGCAGTCACAGACTTTTGACAGGTTTACTACATGGACAGGTTCTAACACATGAATGGAGGATTCTCACTTCACAGGAGAGAGAGAGACATTTAACCTCTGACTAATCACTTTCTGCCCCTTAAAACTTTGACGGTCCGCCGGCAGGCCCTGCCGCTATTCTGTCTTTCAGAGGTTGTAGCGGGCTCAGTTTTCAAGGTATTGGGGATATACTGATATTACGTGAAACTAGAAAAAACCTAAGAAATCCATTGGTACCATGTCATGCTAGCGCTACAATGTTGCGGTGAAGCGTCAACCAATCATGTTTTTGTTTCACTCTGTTCTGTTCCATCTAAAAATATGCCGTTAGCCTGTTTCAGTGCTATTTAATGACATGACTACTTCGAGGAGCGCTTGAGCAACACTTCAACAGCGACTCGGCGGCAATGTCGCTGGCCGCGCTGGCCGTTTTGTTGCTTTGTCACTAGTAGTGCGAACACAGCATTAGTCTTGTTAATTGCTGTGAGCAGCACAAATGAAATTCTATTCACCTTCGAGACGGATATCTCAAAAACTGATCAAATAAACTGGGCCATAAGCACACTTTACTCCAACGAGCATTGAATGACCCCTCACATGCCGTATGATGACTCTTTTTGAGTGCAAACTTACCGGCTGTGGATGTTTGTTTGCTGAAGTTGTTTTGTTTTTGTGGTGTTTTTCTTGTCTTTTAACTGCACTATTCAGGAGTAGCGTTCCTAATTTCGTTGTATTTTGCGCAATGACATTAAAGGCTTTCTATTCTAAAAGCCAAACTATCTGTATGGGTATATGTATACTGTTTAAAGTAAGAAAATATGATTTTTTTGTGATTTAGGTGAGCTGACCCTTGAAAAATGGACACCTTGCTTTGAGAGCAGTAATTGAAAGTAAATATAAAGCAATAACATGGTCCTTAATTGACAGTTGTTAAACGTATAGCAGTAAAGCAGTATTGTGACAAAATACAAATATCTAATTGTTAGCTGGTTGAAATTGACTCAAGATTAGAGATTAACTCAGTGAAAGAAAAGTGATGTGTTCACTTGTGATCTTTTTTTGTAAATCTCACTTAAAAAGCTGTGACATATCTCAGAGTTTCCGTATCATTGACGCGAGGGGCGCTCGCAGACATTCATCCTTGAGTCCGCATGCGTGTTCGTGTGTCGCACACGTCAATATAAGTGGGTGTCTGTTCAGGGGAGGGGGCGACAGAGGCACGTGTGTGTTTGAACACAGCTTGTGTGTGTGTTGGTGTATGCTCCAGGGAGAACATATGCTGGTGTTGACTGTGGGGCAAAGGGGTGGAGGTAGGAGGGGAGGGGGGGGGCAGCTGGCGTGTGTCGGGTCAGGGGTCTACAGCTGTTGATAGCAGGGTGGTACACTGACACAGATAGGGGGATCTGATGCACCGACAGCCCACACGCCGCACCCGTCTGGACTGATGTGAGTGAGCGATGGAGCTGGGCCGGGGCGCTGTGTAAGTGAGAAGCAGGCGTTGTGTCTCCAGACGCCGGCCGCACAGATGGCCGGGCTGCTGATGGAGGCGAGATGGGGGGAAAAAAAGAGGGTATAAAATAAAGCTCAGACAGCAAGAGGGTAACCAATATGAAGCAAACAGATTGTACGGGGTTATGGTTAGACCTGTATGGTAGTCAGATGATATCAAGCGTTGTATTAAAAATCTAATTTGGCCCCGTCAGTGTGGTCCACATCTCTTATTTATGATGCGCATTGATTGATTCAGTATTTACTGTGCAGTTGATTAATATTTCACAGATTGCCTATGGAAAGCTATTAACCTAAAATAATTCCAATGACAGAGTTTATTAGCCCCTACTTATGTTGTTTGACATAGAAATGGTCATGTTTAATGGACTATTGTGCAAGTGTGCTTGTTGCTTTCCTCCAACTTATCTTATCTGCTACCACTGTGATTAAGATTTGGTTAGGTTTAGGCAAAAAAATAAATATATACTTGGTTAGAGTTACTAAAATATTGTCATGTTGAAAAGGAACCGGAGATGACTGTTCATAGCAGACTAGATGCGAACAGTGGTCTTCACTGTCAACACTATTTTATATATAAAGATAGAGGACGCGTCTCCACTTCCTCCCACTGTACAAAGGTGAAGCCAAAGCCGGATACGGGAGCCGCCATCTTGAGATTTTGACATCATTCGGAGCCAGAGTCTGCTCAGTAGTGATCGGGGGGGCTACAGAGCCGCGGTATATAGGTCCCGCCTGCCCAAGCCAATCACAAGCCGAGCACAGCTGCAGCTTGTTAGCGTGAGCCACCTAGCTGCTACGTTAGCACCACAGTAGCTTTTTGGCTACAAAGGCACAACAAATAACCATAATATATTTATAACTACATTTATGATCAAATTGGCACATGTTCTATTACACAGACAGACTGGTGACGGTTATGGAAAGTTAAAGTTACATCTCCTCTCTCGTACAATTCCAGAGCCTCCGGCTCCACGACTACTTCACTCAGAGCAGCTGTCAATCATGACGTCAAACCCCCTTTTATAGCATTAAATAACTAATTGAAACCAAACTTATCAGAAACATGAGCACTTGAACATCCATCAGCATGATGAGAACTACCTAAAATGACAGAAACCATCTTAGGAAAAATATATTTGACGTGTAATTTAGTTTGGCCCATGTCCCATCCACTAACATGGAGGGGGATTTATGTGACTTATACTGCAGCCAGCCACCAGGGGGCGATAGAGATGTTTTGGCTTCACTTTTTGGGAGCTGTCATGTCGTCCATCTTTATATACAGTCTATGGTCAATACCAGACACTTTTTAAGCCCAGCCACCCACAGTGACAACAAAATGCTACTTCCA
>CAKALU010038656.1:0-85259 GCA_916700995.1 Hozukius guyotensis
AGGTGAAAAACAGCTATATAATGTATCTTTAAACAGTAAATTAACTGTAAAATACTGTGAAATTAATAAAAACAACCAGTTCAAACTGTATTTTTCATGAACAGTACAAAGCTGTAAATTTCAGCGACAGTATAATAATGTTAATTTTACAGTAACATAAAGGCAACCCTGCTGCCAGTTCTTTACTGTTATTTTACTGGGAAATTCTTAACAGTGTATGTGTTTATATGTATATATGTTTATATGTAAAATTCAATAAAAATATTGTTTAAAAAAAAAAGAAACGAGTGTCAACATGCCACATAGTCGTACATCTACTGGATGGAGAGTGTTGCTGCATAATGAGTCGAGCTGTGTGACCCAACATGCGTTTAGTCAAGTGAAGAATGAGGAAAGGCGTTCAAGTTGCGAAGTGAACAAACCCTCAAAGAAACACAGCCAGACGACTCATGACAAGTCTGCTCCGTTACTCCACAGACATGGGGACTGTTTTACACCGTCCAGTGATTCTACTCTTTTTCTTTTTCTTATCCGCATCAAAAGTTTTCGGTAAGTTTTTTTATTCCTTGAGCTACTTTTTAATAAAACTTTCACCTGCTTCTTTATTCGACCTGGGGGTGTTCCCAGGGCATCTTTGAAGGTACCACCTACTACTGTTCCTATTTACAGCAGCCCATGTGAAGATTATTCAATATAATGTTCTCAAAGTGAACATAATTCACTGTTAGCTGACTTGAATGGAGGGACGCTGGTTGGTGTCACTGCGCTGCTTTCTCCACCTTTTCCTTATAAGGGAGTGAAAACAGTCTGGACGACCAGAGGTCCTCCACAGACTGCCCAGCTAAAAACTATTCATTATCATGGAATGTGTAGGCTATACTGTATGTGTGTGCTTTGAGATGTAAGTTGTCCTCAATTCACTTAAAAACGAACTAAATAACTAAAACACTTTTTCTATGTAGTCTACACCATCAGACTTTATAAGGAATAGCTCAAATACTGTAACTGAAAATATAACTTATTACTGTGTGGTGCTTATTCAATGTGTAATTCAATCAGAGGCCTTAATGCCAGTTAATTTAGGAGTTGAAATGATTTCAGGCAGTCTGAAGTTAATTGTTTTCACTGTCTGCCACTGTGGCACTCAGACATTTTATCTGCCACTTTTGAAATATATGCACTGATGCATGCAATGATCTGTTGTCCTTCAATGTTCAATATACTATACTGTGTTCCATTATTCAAGAGTCAAATTAAAGCTGCAGTAGGCAGTATATATTTGGCATCATTGGGCAAAAATTCCATAATAACCTTTCAGCGTATTGTAATTCAAGTGTTCTGAGAGATAACTAGACGTCTGCACCTCCTCATGGCTCTGTTTTCAGGCTTTAAAAAATCTAGCCCGTGACGGGAGACTTTGACCAATCACAGGTCATTTCATTGAGAGAGCGTTACTATTGGCTGTGCTCCGGTCATGTGACCGGAACTTGGCGTTCCTTCACCAGATTTCACAATGGCGGTGGCGTCACAAACTTTCTCCTTTTACAGCTAAACCGTGCACTACAAGATGATTCTGAAAACATCTGAGGCGAGAAATAGGCATTAAAGTAATATAATATTGATTCATATTTGATCAGCACGGCCTAGTTTTACCGTTTGGTCGGAGTTCGCGAGTGATTGACAGCCGGCTCTCATAGACGGTTGCTGGATAGCGGACCTGAGATCAGCTCTTACGGCTTGTTTTCCTCCGGTCTGTGAAATCTTGCAGATGCCGTTAGGAGCAGCGGAGGACACAGAGGCACATGATTTTTTTCAGGTTACCTGTTTCATGTACTACTGTCACGATATAGCGACCGTTTTATAAAAATAACTTTTTTTAATCCCAATTGCTCCAATCTCGCCTACTTCAGCTTTAAGTGGGCTATATTTTTCTTATACTGTATATTCCTTCAGATCTCAAATGTAACACTTTTTTACACAGGTAGATAGATTGAAATGTAGACAGACTTCTGTGTGTAACTCCAGTGAGCCACACCCACAGGCCACAAGAAATAAGATAACAGATAGAAAAGGGGTTGGAATTATTTGTTGACTCATAGAATGAAACGCTTGGTGCAATTTGCTAATATGGTCAAATGACTCTCAGAAAACATAATGAGGTTTAGCATCATTAATGTTAATGGGTAAACTGAACTGAGACGTAAACATCCAGCTCTTAAATGTTTGCAAAGTGTCAGACTGAATGTGATGGATGTGGTATCTGTGTTTGTGGTTGAACAGAGCTGCATGGCACTTATGATTAAAAAGTATGGTCGGCAGTTTTATCTACATATGTCACTTTGCTTCAACATAAGCGGAAAAAGGAAATATATTTTGTGCAGTAGTGGGATGTAGCTAAATACATTTCCTCAAGTACTTGTACTTTAGTACAATTTTGAGGTACTTGTACTTGAGTATTTCCATTTTCTGCTACGTTACAGTTCTACTCCACTACATTTGTTACTTTGGATTTAGATTAATAATACAAAATATAATCAACAAATAAATTATGAGGTATTATTATGGATAAAGACAAAACTTTATTGATCCCTTGGGGAAATTCACAAGTTACCCGGCAGTATATATAGTAAAAAATGATCCCCACCTTTACCAGCTGCAGCTAGGGTTGTCCTCGACCACAGTAATTCTTAGTCGACTAACACTAATACGATTTTGTCAATGAATCGATTAGTTGATTTAATCGACAGATCTATAAAACTGAGTTTCTCCACAAAAAATCACACAAAAGCACCACCTTAAATCTTGTGTTTACCAGAGATGTGCTCATAAGTTTCTTGGAAATAAGTCATTCAGCATGAAAAAGCATAAAAATTACTAATCATCTAAAGAAATCTTAGCCGACTGAAACCGAAACGATAGATTAGTCAGCTAAGAGGAGGCAGGCTTAGCTGCAACATTAAAGTAATAGGTACACATCAATAACTATAATCAATAATATAATAAACATCATTCTGAAATGGGTCATTCTTCATAAGGAGTACTTTTTGTTCTCTATATTTTGATGCTAATACATTTGCACTTTTAAATGCAGTACTTTTACTTGTAACCGAGTATTTCTACACTATGGTATTGGTACTTTTACTTAAGTAAAAGATCTGAGTACTTCTTCCACCACTGATTTTGTTTTACATTTCTGTCGGTGTGATTATCAAAGGTTCCAACATCTGCACATCACAAGGAGTCACGACTTGTCAGCAGTGCTTGGCTGTTCACCCCAGCTGTGCGTGGTGCTCTCAGGAGGTAAAAACACCACACACACACACACACATACACACACACACACACACACACATACAGTGTCTAGTTGCTCCCCCTTTTCATTGCTCAATGCAGCAAGTTAGAACAGAAACCTCATTTCCCAACATTCCCCAGCATTCTTCTTGTTGTCATCCTCCAATGTTTGTTCAACATGCAGTAGCCTCTGAAAATGGGCATTGGCCTCGGGGCTCCTGTACATGGGAGATGCCTGAGCCTGCTATTGGTGCATGTGCATCATCTCATAATGATCACTGGTTAATCATCACTGGTTGTGTAACATGTGCAATATATGTAATGCTTTGTTTATATGTTGTCTGTTTCTTTATTATTACTACTATGGAGGCAGCTATATGAAAAGACGATATGTCATGTGTCATATCACGTGTGCAGCATTTGAGTCCAAGACAAAGTTCCCTATTGGGCCGATAAAGTATATCGTATTGTATCGTACGGTATAAATGCAAACCTAAAAAGCTTTTTCTTTAATGGATTTTCTTTCATGCAATGGTATTTTATTCAGGAGTATGGGAAAGGGGGATCCGGCGCATCCCGCTGCGACCTGAAGCAGAACCTGCTGGATGGACACTGCAGTATAGCGGCTGTGGAGTTTCCCTCTAGCACACTGAAGATTCAGAAGGACACACCGCTCAGCGACAAGGCCTCGGGCACTGCTGATGATGTCACCCAGATAAGTCCTCAGAAAATCCATATGGCACTAAGACCAGGTAGTTTAACACCCAACCAGACATCACCTATAAGACCAGATGCTAACAACCCTACAAGATCAGATATATGCATTGGAAACCAGACACTATTGTTGTACATGCACTAATGGCCTGATACACCAGAGCTGTTTGCACATCTTTAAAGTGTAACTTTGGTATTTTTCAACCTGGAGCCTATTTTTCCATGTTTTTGTGTCTAACTGACAACAATTTCTGAAATTGGTCCAGTATTGAGGGAAAGTCATTTACGTCCACAAAAAGTGCTTGTTTTTTGCCATGACAGGCTCCGATTGTTATTATAAGTGTCTGACATTACGGAAAGAGTCTCGCTCAAGGAGAAATCTCGTTCTGAAATCTGGCGAGGTGACGTGTTGCCAGAAGACAACGGTGGAAACGTGGAATACATCCATGGTCGAAACGCGAGGGCCAGCCGGGCAGAGTTTGTTGTGTTGGAGTACAGAAAGCGTAGCTTAGTGTTATCTAAAAGATTTGCAGTGTCATAGTTGAACATTTAGATGATTTCGACAATGTGGATGAAATCTTTGAATTCTACGGCCGCCCGTATTAATTAGAGCCAGAGTATACGGATATTCAGATTTCACAACGAGACTTCTCCTTGAGACTTGGACACAATAACAAACAGACCGGATCAAGCGAAAGGTAAGAAAAACGTTTTATTTCTCTGTAGGGTTCTTTTCATAATGTTGTCAAACACTTATAATAAAAATATGAGCCTGTCAGTGGCAAAAACAAGCAATTTTAGTGGACATAACATTACATTGATGCTTCTCTCATGCCCACGCAGTTCGTTTTGCGGCTGCCGGTTACAGCGCTGTCCCCCAATACTGGACCAATGTCAAACACGGTTGTCCCCAGTAGTCACTAAGACACAAAAACATGATAAAATAGGGTCCAGGTTGAAAAATACCAAAGTTACCCTTTAACAGACTGATTTCTATGCTTTCTTATTATCTAATATTTAATCTTTTTCACTTTAAAAACAATGTTTAGGGACACACTACTGACCATGCACTCCTCCATCTCTGCGGCTCTTTCCCTTTCAGGAGATTCCAGGCAGTTCACCGTGTCAGTGAAACAGGTGGAGGATTACCCAGTGGACCTCTACTATCTGATGGATCTTTCATTTTCAATGAAGGATGACTTGACTCGCCTTCGCACCTTGGGCAATGAGCTTGCCGCGACCATGGGCCGCACCACAAGCAACCTCCGCATGGGGTTTGGAGCCTTTGTGGACAAGACCATCTCCCCTTACATGTACATGTATCCCCCAGAGGCAGTGGCAAACCCTTGTTATGGGTAAGTGTGGAGGTTACATTTGAGGAGGAGAAGGAGCTGAAGTGGAGATTTTCTAATATTCTGAGAAAGTCTGTCCGGTTCTCCTTCACTGATTTCCTATCTCCCATTCACCTATTCAATACATACAGAATTCCTAAAACATGCAAGGCTCAATTCGGGTTCAAGCATGTGCTGTCACTGACTGAGACGGTGGCTCGCTTCAATGAGGAGGTGAAGAAACAGCAGGTGTCTAGGAATAGAGATGGTCCTGAGGGTGGATTTGATGCTGTCATGCAGGCGGTTGTGTGCAAGGTATGAAAATATAATCACATACATGCACTCGCTGATGTGCAAAACTGAGCGTGTACATACATACATATCAGTCTTTCCTTTGCTTGTTATAGTTATTTCTGTGTTCATCATCAATAGGACAGGATTGGCTGGCGTCCGGATGCCTCGCACCTTTTGGTATTCACAACTGATGCCAAAACTCACATCGCTCTGGATGGACGTATAGCTGGGATTGTCCAGCCCAATGATGGAGAGTGTCACCTTGATAATGACAACGTTTACAACAAATCTACTGTGCTGGTAAATTGAAAATTTAAGTGCATCAATAATTCACTTTGTGTCGTATTGGACAGAACCTGCTTCCATTGAAGACTATTTGCTTCCTGTGTCTTCCAGGACTATCCCTCCTTGGCGCTCATGACGGAGAAAATGTCTGAAAACAACATAAATTTAATTTTTGCCGTGACCGACTATGTGGTGCCGCTTTACCAGGTAAACAATCTTCACCGCCTGTGCCACACATCATGGATTTGTTTAAGTAACATGAAAAACACACTAAAACTGGGTCATCATCTTGCTGTCATGCCCGTCTTCCCAGGAGTACAGTCAGCTCATTCCAGGCACAACTGTGGGAACGCTGTCCGGTGACTCTGGGAATGTTATTGACCTCATTGAGAAGGCGTATGCAGTAAGTATTTCCTAAAGTTAGAACAATAAGTGGAACATGCTATCTGTAAAAATGTGATACAATTTAACTGTTTAACCTCGTAACTTTGATGACTTAATTAAAAAACTTTGTGTTGAGCAGAAAATCCGCTCTACAGTGGAGCTGGAGATACTGGGAGTCCCAGATGAGTTGCATCTCTCCTTCAATGCCTCTTGCCTGAATGGAGAGGTCATCCATGGACTTAAGTCCTGCTCTGGCCTCAAGATTGGAGACACAGTACGTAAATGTTGAGATGCTGACATGCACTTCTGGTATCTACACGCACAGATTGTCACAGAGACATTTCCTCCTCTTCAGGTGTCCTTCAGTGTGGAGGCTATGTTGCGTGGCTGCCCCAAAGAGAAGAGCCACACTTTTACCATCAAACCTCGAGGCTTCAAGGATGCCCTGGAGGTCACGGTGGACTTTGCCTGTGGCTGCGACTGCGAGGCAGAGGCCGAGGCCAACAGCCCCCTCTGTAGCAACGGCAACGGGACCTACGAGTGCGGCGTGTGTCAGTGTCACGAGGGTCGTCTGGGCCCGCATTGCGAGTGCTCAGTGGGGGACTACAGTCCATCTGATGATGTCAACTGCATCTCGAAGACGGGGGGCCCAATCTGCGGCGGGAAAGGCAACTGTTTGTGCGGACAGTGCTCCTGCCATGCAAATGATTTTGGTCAGGTGTGGGGCAAATACTGCGAATGTGACGACTTCAACTGCCTGCGCTTCAAAGGGGTACTGTGCTCCGGTGAGTAGATCTACTTTTTTCTGCCATGATCAGTGTTAGTCCTCTTTGCAGTTTTGCCAACACCAATGTGACATTTTGCTAAAAATAAACCTCTACAAGTGAGGAAGCGCAACTCTACATGCTAGAAAACCTTCTGCGTGCTGGTGCCCCACCGCATGCAGCTGGGGCCCTTTTTATTTTTGTCCACCACCGCTTGAAACCACAATATCTTGATCTTACTCTCTGAAACCATTAGAGCAAAAGCACTGGCCTTAAAGGGTCGATTCACCCAAATATTTTCTCATTTACCTCTGTGGTATCAAGCCATGCAGCACGTTGCCATGCCGGTGTTCGCATTTAGCTGAAAGCACAGCATGTTTGTAGACTGTTATTTTTGTTTAAATGTATTTTTTCATTACTGTGAGCACCACAAACTAAACAGCATTTCTTTCCATTGAATTAGGTGGTAGCAGAAATCTCAAAACCGAAACTATCTACATGGCTAGATATCACTAATGGTAAATGACAAAATGTGTTTTTAGTAATTCGGGTGAAGCAACCCTTTAATTTATGTCAGTGATAGCAGGAAAGATGAAGTTGCCCTTCCCTTCCTTTTCCCTCCTCTGAGGCCCATCCTGACCTCCCTGGAACGTACTCTGGTTGCTTCAGTCTGTAAACAGACCTTAGTCAGTTTACATAGTTTTCTGATACTTAGCTTCACAAATCAAAAGTCCACAGCTTTTTTTTCTTTTTAAATAATGTGTAATTATTATTACAGTCTTTGTTTGCTTGTAAAGGACAAGTAAATAATTGCATAATTTAGCTGCCAAGCGTAAACAGTAATGCTTACAAATGACCAATACTCTGTCAGATCTGTAAACTTGGTGTTTGATTCATGTTGTTACCACTCGCAGCAGTGCACCATGATGTGCTATCACTCCCTATTACAAGTCTGCACAGCTCAGTGCACAGTTACTCAATCACAGTGATAAAACTTTAATAGGCTTTTGTCATTGGGTAATTTAATGTAACAGCAGTTTGGGCTTGTGATTGTAAGGAGGAGGCTGAGCAATGGCAGAATAGGAAACTGCTCTTTTATCTCTGTGTATATTAAGCAGATTAAACTTCTTAAGATATGCATGCCAACTCTGAGTCAAATGGAAACAAGAGAGTCTCATGTTTAGTCTAATGTTCTACTTTTTTAAAGGGGAACTCCACCAATTTTGGGGTACTACTCAGCCTAAGAATGTATTTCAACAGAGTATGTTTTCTGTGGCTCTTGAGGAAATTTGCCATGTGGACGTGGAGACTAAAAAATGTTAAACATAGGCTTGTGGAGTTTGAAAAACATTTCCATTCATCAAGCAGGGAGGGTCTGATTAAAGATGCATTCAAGTTGCATCATGGGAAGCGTAGGAACCAGCATTTTTGGAGCTAGCAGTCAGGATATCTCAGCCTCTGCTGTATTGATTTTGATCATTCTTTTTTTAAATCTGACTCTTGTGATACCACCAAATGGATGGAAGTGCAATATTAAATAGTTCGGTGATCAATCGGAGTGCACTTTTAACATAAAATCATGACTAAAAGAGGTCCTATTTTGGTTTCTACTTGGGATATGTTTACATGCTTTAATGTTCAAAAAATGCTTTATTTTTCTCATACCAGCTGTGCTGCAACACCTCTTTTCTCCCTCTGTCTGAAACGCTCTGTTTGATTTCCTGCCCCCCCCCCCACCCCTTACCCAAAAAGCCCGTCTGCTCTGATTGGTCAGCTGGCTCACTGTTATGATTGGTCAACTGAACCAAACTCTTCGGACTCTCGGCTCCAGCTCCGCTCTAACTAGCTTTGTTAGAGGGCGTGCCAAACTAGCCGCTACACTGGTATTATGAAATGTGTTACTTGGTGACATCACCACGTTACGGAAGAAAAGTGTGTTTCAGGCAGTTTAGTAGCAGCGTTTCTGTGGGGGAGAGTAACTCCCTTCAGCGTGGACTTTGAGCTTTAACACTTTGCAGACCTTTTACATGCACAAAAAACTATTTAACACACTAAAGGAAATAAAAAACTAAAGAGGTCCTCTGTAAATGTTCCGTACACTTCTACAGTAATGGACTCCAGGTTTCCAGTGAACTGAACTGAAAATGCAACATTCAGGAAATGGGTATGATTTAACATGAAAGTCCCAATTGGTGTATGGTGTATACAGTGTATATACTTGTCATAGTTTCAACATCCATAACTAAACTAAACTAAACATACTCTGGGCCCCTTGTGTGTGCACTTTGACCTAAGGAGAAGATGGAGGGTTATGTTTGTGTTGGCAAGCTGGAATTTTCCTAGAATATGACATATTTATATCAACAAGGAGGAGTTTGGAGGTTGTTTTTCTGAGAAACAGGTAGTGATGACACCCAGGGCTTGGGTGCAGACACTCACCAATCTTTCTCACCCACACTCCTACACACACAGTGTTGTAAGACAGTCTACAGAGCTCAATTTGGAACCGCAAAGTTGTTGCGTCTCAGTAGAGTCCCTCGGCCCCAGCTCAATTGTGGAGCTACCGTAACCCAGGGCTCCAAAAAGCTCCGTCTCTGTGATATTCCCCGTGGCTGTGTATTGCTTCGTCTGCTGAGGGGCTGTGGGACCGGCGCAGGGCAAGGGAGCAGGAGTCAGCAAGCACAGCCCCAGGGCCCATAAATACGGGTGAAGACAGAACAGGAAAGTTTGCATTCCTCCGCTGGCAACTTGCCCAACCTCCTTTCTCTCCAGTACGTCTCTATCTCCGCTGTTACCGCTCTTCTTCCAAGTTCTGTTTTACTGTCCTGTCTTTCTCCCTGTTTATGTCCTTTTATCATGGCCCCCATGTTAACATTCACTTAAGCCCAGGCATGTGATTAATGGGCAGGATTACTGAGCAGTCTCACAGAGAGAGAAGGATGATGTAAACCTAAAAACTCCCTTTTATGTGTGTGAATCAACTGTAGAACTGATTAAAAACAGGACAACTACGCACTCTTGTCAAGTTAAAGTCTCTACACTACAAAAGATATCCATAGTTGCAATGTTTTTTAACAAAAAATATCACAGATTGTTCTTGTTTTCAAAGTTTTTCAATAGTTTCCGCTGTTATCTTGTGGACAGAGTAAGAAAGATTACTCAACAACTGCTTGGCTGAGCATTATATGTGAGACTGTTAACCATTAACCAGTGACCACGTCTGATCCCATCACACCTATAAACACGATCTAAAAGAGAAGCTGTTGTTGACAGGGTGGAGACGGGGGAATTGTATCCTCGTGTTTACAGCGGCGGATGATTTGTTTTGAGCTCTGGAATTAGGGACCCTTGGACCCTCTGTGATATTTCATGACCAGTTTACTCCCCCAGTCTGATCCAGCTGGGCTGTGACTCACTCACTTTGCTCTTAGTCATCCAGTGCCAAATCCTGTTTGGTTTCCTGCAAAGAACACTGTAGTCTCAGGGGCTCTGCCTTTGTTTCTAAGGTAGCTTAATCGCTCTGTCTCGCTGTAATCCAGGGAGAAAAGCTCGCCTCCAGATTCTGTCAGCACATGGTTGCGTCACTGTAACACTGTTCCCCGAATGACCTGACTTTTGTGCTTTTTACACTTCAGTAGTCTGAAAAAGTCTGTGTTTGTGTGTGTGTGTGTGTGTGTGTGTGTGTGTGCGTGTGCGTGTGTGTGTGTGCGTGTGCCTGCCTGTAGGGAGATGGGGAGTCATTAGTGTGTTCATTCACAAGAGGACATTTCCTGCCTTTGTCAGCATTGCGATGATTAAGAGGAATGTGTAATGCCCTTTCCTGAGTAATATTCCATTTTAGAACAATTACTTTCCAAGTTATTTTGTTACTTAGCATTGTTTTTAAGAGAAGATGTAAAGTATGATTTCCTTTGAGGAAACGGTTCCAGGGTTCACTCCATTCATTTCCCCGTCTATTGGTTGCGAAAGGAAGAACTTTAAAGGGCGGGTCCATTATTTTTTTAAGTTTTTATATCATTCTGTAGCTTCCCAGTGGTGCTCTTGTATTCAAATCCGAACATTCAAATTTTGGACAAAGTATGTATGTTTTAGTGTCAGAATGCTATTTTTCCAAGCCCTTCTAAAAACGTCCTCCCAGGTGACCTGACGTAGGTTTCTGCATGATGACTTTACTACATGTACAGTATATATACATCCTTATAGTCAGTGTGTTAACATTACATACAGTAACTTAGATGGCGGTCGGCATGCTCCCAGTTTTGAAAAGCAGACAGGAGTACCGGCACGGAAGCTAAGCAATGTACTGCTGTGTGGACGCCACATTAGTTTGCATTCGAAAGTCACACAATAACACAAACAAACTAACCGATCGATGCAGCGGTAGACCAGCAACTCCTGTGTTCTGCGAAGTAAAATTACTGTTTTTGTGAATGGAGGCTGGTCCGTAACTTTGAAACAAACAGAGCTGCACACAAAGTGTACTTGTGCTCGTAATGAAAAGTAAGTAAACGTTTGCATTACCCACCTGAAATACTATCAATTTATGGCTACGGTTGTCAGATGTTGATCATTTGATCATTTAAAATGCAACCTAATGATTTTTTTTGTTTTAAATAAACCAGCTAATCAATCAATAAATCAATCAACCAACTAAATGAAAAAATAAGCAGCATTCTAAGTTTAATAAATCAACAAATAACACATTAGTAACTCATTACATTAGTAATTACATAGTTGCAGAATCTACAAACCCATCCATGGGTACACTTGCCCAAGCATGCAACATGTTTTAAAAACACACAGGCTAATTTGCAGTAAAGGACAACTCTTAGACATAATAGACCTAAAACACTGACACACCCTCAGTGATTCATGTCACAATTGTGTAATTTGTATTTTGCCGGTGGTTTGCCCGGCCCCACCAATGTGATTACTGTGGCCATGCGGTCACTGAAAAGCATATTTGAATTAATACACAATAAGATGTAATATTTGAATTGTACAAATTCTGATTTGAATTGAAAGAAAATATTTTAAAGGACTATTATAGCATTTACCAACTCATTCTTTTGACACTTTCAGATCATGGGAAGTGCAGCTGTGGCATCTGTCAGTGCGACGCTGGCTGGAAAGGAGACAACTGTAACTGCAGCACACGCACAGACACCTGCATGTCCAGCATCGGCCTGCTGTGCACCGGCCGGGGTACCTGCCAGTGTGGGGTTTGTCAGTGCACCCAGCCTGGCGCCTACGGAGATGTCTGTGAGAAATGCCCCACCTGTCCCGATTCCTGCACCATAAAAGAGTAAGTCTATTTCTTAAGGTTTTAACAAACAAGAGAGATGTGGGAATGGACAGAATAACAGAAAAAACTGTCTGTGTAACTTTGAAACTTTTGTAACTCATACTCAATACAGCCCTGCTGTTTTACGCATGTTTTAAACAGTACAAACATTTCAAAGCCTACCTTTGGGCACCATGAATACCTACAGCAAATCCATTAGATGTTCCTATTTCTTGTGGCGTACAAGTGAAACATTTGGCCTTGTAATGGCATTAAAAGAACTGGAGAGGTGGTCATCAAAAAAACAATAGGATTCCTCAGGGAACCATGACTACCCAACACGTTCTCATCCCACCTCGTCACATACGGCTGCTTTGTCACGCCTCTTGGCGTCACTTTATTTTTGGCATCAAAACCACAATAGTTACCCTTGGCATCACTTTAGGTATAGGCAACAAAACCACTCTATTTAGGTTTAGGAAAAAACAACATGGTTGGCCTTAAAACTACTAGGTTTGTAGAGGGAAAATGAAACTGAAAGTTGTGAACGCCGGATACGAACGAACAGCTGATTGTAACTTGAAAGTGAAACTTAACACACAGAACACGAATGGCAATCTCCTGGATGAAAGCCTTGTGTCTGTTGGACCCATCCACCAAGGTGTGTGTCTTTTCGCTCTTTAATCTACGTCACCACAGTCACTCCTGGTGCACTTTTTCAGAGCGTTTACTGTTGCCGCGGATGGGTTTATATTGTAGTTACTTTAAAGCCCGGCGCTTCTCATACTGGTGCTAAAGGGTGCCTTTTTGCAGCGGTATCACACGCTGACGGCTGTGACAAAGCCTCAGTATTAGACGCCCTGGGAATGAGAACGGGCTGAAATATCCACAGATAAATTTATGGAAATTCTGGTTATAAATACTGTATCTACAAGACAAGTGTTGGTCAGGAAAGATTTTGATCTGATGGTGGCAAAAGGTCAAGAGGTCAATAAAATCATCAGAAGTCATCCTCTGAAGACCATTAATGTGTAAAACTGACCAATAACTGAGATATCTTGCTCTGGATCTCAGGCATTGCCGCTAGCAGGGAAAGAAACCATCAGCAAAGAATTTGAGGCTAACTAAGTTGGCTGGTTGCAGTCTGTGGTGTAACATCGTTCCACCATGATATGCCCTCATTCCTGGATGATAACAAACTGCTCCTACACACATTTTTAACAAATTCAGGTGTGGTTTCACATACAGTAGGGAAAGATACAAGTGTGCAGATATCAACACTTAACAGATTTATCCTGATGCTCTTAGGTGCTCTGCTCTTATGTCTAGTAGTTTGTCCCTCCCCTGCACTGCTACTAAAGAGCATCAATAGTACATACACTGTGTATTCTATAAAGGTAACCGAATGGGACTCTGCTTACAGGAAGTGTGTTGAGTGTCAGCACTTCAAGAGAGGACAGTACACCGAAGACAACAGCTGCAGTAGAATCTGCAAAGATGAAATTAAACTAGTGGATGAACTAGGTGAGAATTCTTCCATCTCTAGCCTCCTTACTACATACCTTGATATTAACTTGTTGTGGTAATGCTTACTGTTTTCCTGTTGCTGATCACATGAGCAGAAGGCCCCTGGAAGTAGTTGGAGGCTTCATACATGCATTGTGGTCCAAAAATATATGTTTTTGAAGATCACTTATTACTCCTTAAAATCATTTTTCACCCTGTTTCCTCTTCTTATTATCGTCTTTCTCCTCCAGGTGTCGATGATAAAGCTCCTGATAGAAGAGCAGTGAATTGCTCCTACAAAGATGAGAATGACTGCTTGGTGTACTTCCAGTACTCCGAAGATGAAAGTGGCAAATCCATTCTACATGTGGTGAAAGAGCCAGGTACTCTAAGAGTTTGTGTGCATTTATGAGACATTCAAACTGAGCATTATCATTTAGGAGCATTATTACTGTAGGACAGAAGAGCGTGTTCTTGTGTCTGGCAGGCTACAGAAAAAGGGGAACAGTATGTGCATCCAGTAATCTGTTATTATCTAAAGAAGAACACATCATCAGCTAGTTAACCACAGCTACACCACAGAAACCCAGATACGTAGTGATGATGTACTGAGTCATTACGCAATGGAGTGTTTCACACTGGACTGCAGTGGTTGCTAAACTTCACGAGTGAGATCCACTACTTAACAAACATCATGGAAACCCTCTTCCTCCCTTCCTGTCTCTCAGAGTGTCCTCAGGGTCCAGACGTCTTGGTGGTGCTCTTGGCGACGGCCGGAGCCATTCTGCTGCTTGGCATTGTTGGACTGCTCATCTGGAAGCTGCTGGTCACCATCCACGACCGCAGAGAGTTCGCCAGGTTTGAGGAGGAGAGATCCAAAGCCAAATGGGATACGGTGAGAAATAATTATAATGAAAACAGTAACGGCTTTTTATTCCATCCCGTTCTCATTCCCAGTGTTTCACCGATGCTTTGGCATGACCCTTGGTGTGTGATACCGATGCACATGGCACTTTTTAGCTCCTGTATGAGACGCACCAGGCTTTCAAGTAACTACAATATAAACCCATCCGTGTTAATATTAAATGCTCAGAGAAAGTGGTCGGGGAGTGTGGTGACGTAGTTTAAAGAGCGTAAAAAACACTCACAGGACAACTAACAACGTTGAGTTTCACTTTCACGCTACAAACATAGTAATTTTAAGCCAAACCATGGTGTTTTTTCCTAAACCTACAGTAACTAAGTGGTCTTGTTGCCTAAATCTAAGTAACGGCCAGGCCACACAGGGAACGTCAGCAGCGCGTGGCGGCTTCGGAACCTGTTGTCTTTTATTTTGGTGCCCATGTTAAAAGGTTAGAGCAGCCACACTCCCCGCGTGAGCAGCGTGGCTCAGGCACGGCTCGGCTGCGTGTCATCATCTAGAGATTTGAGGTCTCGCCTATTTACCGTGTGCTGCGTCACAACGTTAATCATGTGTTAACTGCGACCGCAGTGGAGCATCATAGCTTAATGCGCAGGGCTACCCAGTGCGTTTGAAAATAACTCCGAGGAGTCCTGACAAAATATGTGACGAGTTGGGATGACAAGTGTTGCTTATTCAGGGATCATTACCGCTAATACAGTAACAGAATATGGCTGCCCTCTAAAGGGGGAAGTCTAAACTGTACTTCAAAAAGTTGGATATCTCCGTGGGACTGAATTAAAGCTGCAGTAGGTAGAAATAGAGCAAATATGATTAAAAAAGTTATTTTTATAAAACGGTAACTCCTGACAGTAGTGCATGAGACAGGTAATCTGAAAAAAAATCATGTGCCTCTGTGTCCTCCGGCGATCCTAATGTCAGAGCTGATCTGGAGTCTGCCGTCAATCACTCGTGAACTCCGATCAAACGGTCAAACTAGGCAGCGCTGATCAAATATGAATCAATATTCTGTTACTGTAATGCCTATTTCTTACCTTAAATGTTTTCAGAAACATCTTGTAGTGTACTGTTTAGCTGTAAAATGAGATTAGGTTGTGACCCGGCAGCCATCTTGAGATCTGCTGAGGAACTACCAAGCACCGCCCACCAGCCAAAGCACAGCCAATAGGAACGCTCTCTCGCTGAAATGACCTGCGATTGGTCAAAGTCTTCCGTCACAAGCTAGATTTTTTTAAAGCCTGAAAACAGAGCAATGAGGAGGTGCAGAAGTCTAGTTTTCTCTCAGAGCACTTGAATTACAATATGCTGAAAGATTATTATGGAATTTTTGCCCAATGATGCCAAAAACGTGTTGCCTACGGACGCTTTAATCAGCATTACCTCTGTTTTCATTTCCCAGGGTAACAATCCTTTGTATAAAGGAGCCACCTCCACCTTCACCAATGTCGCGTACCGTGGATCCTAAGGCCTAAATGCAATTAGGAAAAACTCAGGGGTCAACGACAGAGATGGAATGTAGTAGCAGAAAGAAGATCGTACACTATAGCTGAAAAGTAGTTAATGCTGTCAACAACATGGTGTAATAATTGTACATATTGTAAAAATAAAACTGTTTATGTAAGTCACAGACGGTTGCCTGCTGTTAGGCTTTCTGCTTTTAAACTATGTCATGTAGTTTTAGTCCTGTACATGCAGTCAGATAAGAGTTAATACACGTAAACCACTATACTTCAAAGGGAACGGCTGCTGAAAGTCACTTTGTGATCTTTTAGGAGTCTCTTCTACCACTTTAGTTTGACTCACATTTTAAAATAGAAATAGGAGTCACCATGACCTAATAGTCTTCACTGTCTTCCACCATGTGTGATGATGTATTATTTACACCTAAGCCGTGTTTTTGAAAATGTTGTAATTTGCTCTTTCAGAGTGCAGCTGTTTTAAAGGGATAGTTCAGGTGTTTTGAAGTGGGGTTGTATGAGGTACTTCTCCATAGTCAGTGTATTACCTACAGTAGATAACGGTCGACACGTCCCAAGTTTGGAGAAGCAGACAGGAGTTACTGCACGGGAGTAAAGCAATGTACTGCTGTGGACGGGGCCTGCACCAAAACATATTTTAGCCACCTAAAAGAAAGGCTCACCTAAAAAAATCTATATCATTTTAAGTGTACGCTTTAATTAGAACATTTTCACTGCTTTATCTGGCCGTTAGACAGCCCTTTCCAATGGGGAACTGGACTGAAAGTGAAACTTATTCTCTCTTCAATAGTGATGTGACGTTCGCAAACAACCTGAATCTTTTGAACGGCTCTTTTCGTATGAATGAAGAAGCTTTTATTTGTCAATCAACACAAGGCAAATTTACACAAGGCAGTTGTCCCTGTCAGTTGTTGTTGTTCCTCCTAGATATCACACCACACATGCATTAGGAGGGGTCACAGCACAGGGTCAGCCATAGTATAGCGCCCCAGGAGCAGTTTTTTGGGGTTTCAGTGCCTTGCTCAAGGGCACCCCGACAGTGCCCCGGAGGTGAACTGGCACCTCTCCAGCCAGTCCGCTTCGTACGGGGACTTGGACCGGCGACTATCCGGTTTCCAATCCAAATCCCCGAAGAAATGTGTTTCTGCCTGGTTTCAAACCGGGGACTTTTTGCGTGTTAGGCTAATGTGATAACCACTATACTACGGAAACCAAAACTCCTTAGTGCCAACAAAGGGAAGAGAGTCGTACTTCAGAGACGTTTGTTTTATCGTTGTGCCCTAATTTCACTGCCATAGATCCGCCGGGAGGCAGCCCCGTCCACAGCAGTACGTTGCTTTGCTCCCGTGCTGTTTTCTCCTACTTGTTTCTCCAAACTGGGGGGCGTGCCGACCGTCATCTACTGTAGGTAATACACTGACTATGGTTAAATACCTCATACAACCACACTTCAAAACACCAGAACTATCCCTTTAAAGTTTCCTTTTCACTCTATTGAAAAGGGCAATTCCAAACAAATCACAGCAAAGTTTATCAGTATACATAAAATGTGTACTATAGAATTTTAATTAATTATTAAAACGAAGGCTTTTCACATGCATGACCAATTCCCTTTTTTTCTAATACAAACTTGTTTGTAGTAATGATTTTGACAAGAATGCAGCACTCTGGAGTTTCTGTAAAACTGTAAAAAGGAGTAAATCCCCTAAACTACAGCCTCTTGGCTGACTTGGTTTACGGTGATGTTTGTGGTCTATATTGTTTTTTAAAATGCATATCTGCAATGGTAACTCCATAAATGCTTGTTTGTTTGTTTTTTAATCCCTGTACCATCACCTGTTTTTGTATTTGTTGGGCTTTTTATTGTTAATTTTATTTGTAAAATGGTAAAACAGTGATCTGTCCTGCCATTGCTGAATTGTAAATCGTTTCAGTTTTCTACTGACCAGCACTGTTACACTGAAATGCCATGTTGTTTATTTGTGTATATGAGCAGATTTTATTGGCCATGATGCCCTGTAATTGTTGATAATGAACAAACTTACTCTTGCTCTTTTGTATATGGGAGAAAACAGTACAATGTGAGGTGTATTCTGGTTGTACAGCTCTCTGATATGGCCTGCCAGCTCCTTGCATAGTTGTCTGTTTCTTTACACCGTTTTTAAAGATGTCTGGGGTTTCGCTCTAGTTTGTTACACAGAGGGAATGTATAAAGATTAATTATACCTGTACCTGGCAACTTTTGTGTGATGCTTGACATTTGGGTTCCTTTAACAAATGTCAAAGCTGCTCATAGCCTTTATTAAGATCAGACTTAGAGTACGAAAGTTCTTTGAGATTCATATTTCACATCTAAAGCAACAAATTCTGAAATAGAAACAGTTATTTAACACTCTCTTTATTCACTCTGTGTGACGTTGGTTGGCAATACATTTTGGATTAACATTACAATAAATGTCACTGATGCCCTTTGTGATTTCAGTGAGAAGCTTAATGTTTCATTCTGCCTCCCAGCTTCATTCAGATACACAAACACTCTGAAAATATCTTAAAGTAAATATTGAAAATCATTACACAACTCAGAGAGATATGTAGTATCAGACATTTTTAATTTATGTCTTATTTGATTCACAGAATTATCATATTATGGAAACAATCAAGTATTAGTTATTTAAGTTCTTACATTCAATTCAAGCCAGTTAACTATGATGTGGGTGTCATACTAATAAAATGAATGTCAGTGTGAAGGGGCAAGAATTCAGTCACAACTTATCTACTTTATCCAGTTGTAGAATATTTCCTGTTGCATGGTCCATGTCATCACATTTAGGGTGATATTTAAATTTGTCTGTTCTTGTGTGCTTCTCTGATACATAGTGGTTGTTGTCGCAAAACTTTGCACTTCCCCTCACATCCCACAACATATCTCTTGTCACCACATCCTGTTCATACCAGCCTGAAGAGTCCAGTTAATGCTACTTAAGTTCATCTTGGTAATAAAAAGGAGCATTCATCACAATTGACTATTTTAATTTCCCTTTTAGCCGACATCAAGTTACAAGAAAAACTACAACAACTAGAATGTGTTACTGGTACTGCTTTAGCTGGTTACCTGTACATTAAATATGCCCATATTTTAGTATTTTCTATAGTTTGTTATGGACAATATCAAAGCAGATCTTGGGGAAATTGCCATACGTGTTTAATGCCTCTACAGTTAAGTTGGGTTTATAACTTGGTATTTAGTAGAACATCTCAGTACATCATTATTCTAAATGATGACTATCTGCAGTACCAGGAAGGGGGTCCAATTATACCCCCATTTAATAAGATTTTGTCCCATCTCATAGGATTTTTGCTTTTAGATGTTTTATTACATAAAGTGTATGAAACCCATGACCAGAATAGTAAAACATTCTGTCATCGTGATACTTATGGATGAAATTATAGTGAAAATACATTATTCCCCCTCAAGGATCCCTGGGGGTCCCTGGACCCCACTTTGAAAACCACTGAACAATCATTGTTCTCAATCTAGTAAATACAATGTTAGGGTTTCTCTTGCAGCGCATGCAAATGCTATAATTGTTAAATATGTGCATAAAAATGTAGAAAAGTCTAATTTCCTTCCACTGAAGATGAAAATAACACAGTGACGTCAATTGCCATTTTGGAAGTCACACTCTCTCAAAGTATTTATCAGGCAATCTCTACTGCTAGGCTAAAGATATAGTAGTGCTGTAGCCTCTGTTTAAAGACTTCCGGAGTACAAGAAAGTGGTTAAAGTTGAAACCTGTGTATATGTGAATCAGAGAACTGATACATGTAGGAGGTCACAAAAATGAATCCACAAAATGTATAATGATCAGTTTAAATGTCAATTTTAAAGGGTAACTACGCCCATTTTCAAAATTCATATATGTCATTCCTATGGTCTAAGACAGTCCAAAAATATGAGTAAACATGAACAACTCTCTCCAAGTGCTAAAACTCAAACTTGTGATGTCATAGGGTATAAAGTCTGGAGCTGCTCCATAGACAATGAATGGGGAGATGTTCTGAGTATATGGGAACATTTTCTGTTTCACAGCTGACTACACTACAATAGAATAAAGCTCATTTGGGTATTGTTGGGGGTTGAAGCTCAACGATCGCCTTGGATTTACTTGTGTACATTTACTTCAGAAGGAAAAACTTCCACAGGACTTTACAGGATGTAAAAAAGGATAAAACAAAAATCTTTATTTCACAGTTTTGTAGTATCTTCTTACAGGAGTATACAAAGCTAAGTTCTCCTAATTAGCAAACTGTGATACGGTAAGAAAACCTTGTGGTTCGGTCCTTAACTTGAACTTCAACTGAACGAAACCACTATTTTTACCACAATGAGCACAAGAAGCCTATTTCTCTTAAAGCGACAGTGACCTACTTACCAGTCTAACAGAAAGCCTATATAGTGTTGCCTTTACAAAGTAACACATAAAGGACATTATATCAAGATTAATTAAATCAAATTATCATTAAATGACGTTTAACCTTTTAACATACTAATAACTATTAATTAACTTATTCAATGAAATCACTTGTTTATTATTATTATTATTATTATTATTATAATAATAATTATTATTATTATTATTTATTATTGAACTAAAATGTGTATACGAAACTTGGCTCCCACAGGTATAAAAAAGAAAACATCCTGTGGGTCCATAAATTCACAGTATATGGAGCAGCTCCAGATTTTATACCCTATGACATCACAAGTTTGAGACTCACTTCTCTGGTTTCTGGCTTTGAGAGAGAGGAGCTCATGTTCACGCATATTGATTGAACTTTCCTAAACTATGGAAATAACATATGGGAATTATTAATTTAGGTGGTGTTCCCCTTTAATTTGTTTAACATCTCTGCACAAATTACATTGTCTGTTAGGACTCAACTCATAAGTTCATTGTTGACCTGTGCACTTCAGTCCAGGTATTCTCCTCAGTCATACCTGTGGGACTGACACCAGTGGACCAATATGCAAAGATAATCTTGTCATATGTCTCCCTCTAGTGTATAAACACTGCACTGCAGCACACCTGTCGGAAGTGCAGCCTGGAAGTCTTGAGCAGTTCATTTTTATTGTAAAGTAGTTTTATAGTACAGTGTAGAGCTGGCAGTGATTTGCTGGCAGTGAGGAGCTGTTTATTATTATGATCAATATCTGGATATAGGAGCGTGTCTCCTTCACGTGCTCCGCATAAAATCGCTAATATGACAATGCGATGCAACTAGTGAGAAAGAAATGTATGTTTATTGTCAAAATGTTAGAGGAAAAGATAACAAGAAAATGTGCCTCGAGTTATGTGTGTGGCCATTTTTTTAAATTTTTTTTTTAAACAATATTTTTTATTGAATTTTTCATACAAACATATATACATATATAGACATACAGACAGACTAACAATATTAATAATTAAATTATACAATGAAATGTTTAGTCAGAATTTCCACAGTAATCAAAGAGAGACATGACATTTCATGTACTTTACATATCTAACAAAGAAAACAAATAAAATAAAAGATAAGACAAAATAAATAATGTGTGTGGCCAGTTTTATAAAGTGGGAACACGCTAATAGCAAATATTTAGAACATAATTACAGAACAAGCAATGCATCTTTCCCCGAAATTGCAATATGTCCGATAGTCCCTGAATGCAGCACGGCTCCCTCTGCTTCCGGTGACGTCATCAGTGTGAACATGGCGGTGCCCCATGCTGTGGTCGCTGTGGAGGAAGGCAGCAGTGAAACAGAGCTGATTCTGTCTGATTCAAGCACCGGAGACGTGAAGAGACCTCAGTTCGGGACTCGTTTCCTCACAGACCCGAGGCAGGTCTTCCAGCACAACGCATGGTGGGTCATTTATTACAGAAAACACAGAAGGACAGACAGATGTGTGCATCTCTGTCAGAGACAAGTGTCCTCTAGCTGAGGATGTGTCATCACTTACATTAGCAGTGCATGAAATGATTGTATCTAACAATAAGTGCATGTAAAGTCTATTAATTAGTAGCTATATCTTTCTGTTTGTTTATTAAAAGGGGGTTTAGCAAAGGACAGGTGTTATTATTATTATTATATTTATATAATTATATATTATTATATATATAATATTATATATTTATTATTTTGCATGCAATGTTTATGCTCATTTTTTTTTATTGGCACAAAAGGTTTATAGTACAACAGTACAACTATAAAGGAATATTTTGCATATTTAGAACAATGTTATCCTAGACTCTTATTTCCTAAATGAAGATAATGTGGTACACATGGAAGATCTGGCAACTTACACTTAGAATTACAATAAATAATCACAATGAAGGAAAAACAAATAAATAAATAAATAAAAGAAATAATTGCATGCAATGTTTACAGGAAAATATAATAGGTTATTTTCTCTGGTCATATAGTATCATCTGATCATATAGCCTAACTGTCCATTAAACAATAATACAATTTAATTCCAATAATCATATGTGGATAAAATTATGACATCTAATAGTATGACTCTATTCTGTTGTCTAAATTAAAAATATACCTGAAGTTTCTTCCTTTTTTCCCCAGGGAAGGTTTTTGTTTATTTTGTTTTTTTGCAGTTTGGGGCTAACATATATATAAATAACACCGACTTGACAGAGTAAAGTCTATATCCATATATCGTAATGAGATTTTAATAATAAAATATTTCAATATTGTTTGAAAAATGCATCTTTTCATGCAGTTTATTAGTTGGCACATGTTTGCCGTAGGGCTGGGCGACGTGGAGAAAATAAATATCACAATATTATTTACCAAATACCTTGATATCGCTATTGCAACGATATATTATGGTTGACCATTGGTGCTTTCACAAAATATTTACACATTGAGATTTTTGACAAATAATCATCAATAATGTGGGTATAATGACTAAGTGTGAAATACAAATAATAGAACAGTCTTGTAAGTTCAGAAAATGACATCACTTTATTGTAATGTATCCTTTAAAACCAGGAAAAGACAACACTTGTGCAATATTAGAATATCCAAAATCTAAGACGATATCTAGTCTCATATCATAATATTGATAAAATATCGATATATTGCCCAGCCCTAGTTTGCAGATATTAATATATAAGATTTGATATTATGTATCACCATTTCATTCTGTCCCTACTTGAAGTATCTCAGGATTGTGAAGTGTTTCTGTGCTGTTCTTCACCTCATCGCTGGATAATGGTGCTCTGTTGTCTACAGGGACAATGTGGAGTGGACTGAGGAACAAGAAGCATCTGCTAAGAAGAAAGTCCTAGAAAACAATCAGCCGCTTCCTCCAGAGAAACAAGGTAGAGACTCACGGCTCATACACATGACTGGCATCAAGGATCAGTAACAGAACTATAACCACCTCTGATGTTTTTCATTTAATTTGAGTTTTATGTGATCATTGTGTGAAAAGACACAGAAATAGACTTTGTCGTTGTTGATTTTTAATCATGGCAAGATGTGCTTGATTATGACTTAAACTCTTTACTGTTTTTACCTTTTTTTCCCCAGAGGAATATGACAGCCAGGCAAATGAGTTTTGGAACAGTTTTTACACAATCCATGAGAATCGTTTCTTCAAAGACCGTCACTGGCTCTTCACAGAGTTCCCAGAGTTGGCCCCACAGTGTAGCCTCAACCCTGAGTCCCGTCTCGAGGTCTCTGGCACAGATGACGGTCAGCAGGAGAGTCTGGATCAAGAACAAAGAAGGGAAGCTGCAGCTTTGTCTCACGCTGATGTTGACGTCCCCGGCTCCACTGCCACATATCGCATCCTGGAGGTGAGAGAGACATTTGAAAGCAAATTAGCTAAACATGAACTGTACACATTTAGTGACAAAGCAAAATGTCTGCTGTTATATTTACTAGGGGTGTGACGATACATTGATTTGGATGGATGTATCGATTCAATGATCAATGATCCAATACCATCGATGCAAAGTGAAAACATCAATACATATCATTTTTAAGATGCGCATTTATTTTGAAATTCCCATGGCACATCTGTGAAATAAATGTGTGCGACCTTGGTGGAGAAATGTTTTTTCTAGTAATTGTATCATTCTTTTTGTCAGGATTCATTCTCCTGAAACAAACTTTGCTACTATACAGTATGTGTTTGGGCTGTCCCGAATACCATTTTTTGGGCTTTAAAGCTTCGGTGAGAAATATTCGAAGGTATTCGAAGCTTTGCGGAGCAGCGTTTCAGTGTCGCTGCTGCACTACTGTACACACACGCACCTCTACACAATCAGCAATATCCATATGAGAATAACTAATAATAATTAATGTTAAATATGAATAATGAATAATACTGTGGGATTTTTCCTTATTTCATGGGCTATTTTGGGATTTATACATTATTATTACATACTTACATCTAAAAAATAGAAAAGATTTAAAAAAACGAAGCATTCAAATAGTGATTTGGAGGTCGAATACCATGGCCACGGTCGAAGCTTCAAAGTATTCAGGTCAGCCCTACTATGTGCTGGTGTTTGACACTGAGTGCAAATTGGAGTGAACAAAATATATTAACTGATGTTTATCGGACAGGTCGGCTGCGGTGTAGGCAATACCGTCTTTCCAATACTGAAGACCAACAAGTAAGTACAGTCATTGACATGCTGCTTCAAGCCATGTTTGACAAATACCGCTCTGCTTGTCTTCTGAAGTGCACTTAAAGGTCTAACTGCATCTTTGCTCTTCGCAGTGACCCGGGACTCTTTGTTTACTGCTGTGACTTCTCCAGAACTGCTGTGGAGCTCGTCAAGGTGAGATGGGATTAATGAAAGGATGATGTGTTGATAGATGTGTTCATCTCCAGGGTTGTGGGCTAACTGATGAATTAACATTGCTTCCTTGTCTTCAGACTAATCCAGAGTACGACCCTGGGCGCTGCTTCGCCTTTGTTCATGACTTGAGTGATGTGGAAGCCAATTACCCCGTCCGCGATGGAACCCTTGATGTTATAGTGCTAATCTTTGTGTTATCAGCGTTGCATCCCAACAAGTATGAACTTCTCTTCTCTTTGGTTTTCACTCGGTGTGAGTCATTGAATGCAGCACTGGTTGTCTTAAAGTTTCACCTTGTCTCAGGATGCAGGCATCCATCAGTAGATTAGCGCGGCTGCTGAAGCCCGGGGGAGTGATGCTGCTCAGAGACTATGGACGCTACGACATGGCACAGCTTCGCTTCAAGAAAGGTTAGTCGAGCTGAAGTCCAGTGAGGCTCCGGTCCAAATAGCTGTTCGGAACGTCCAGATCCAGAAAGGTCCATTATTCATGGCCTATTAATAGTTTTTATCCTTGAAAATGTGTTAGACCTGACTGCTGCATTTCTGTGTTTGGCCATTTTAATGACAGTCAAAGTATGCTGCTCTTAAAGGACCAGTGTGTAACATTTTGGGGGCTCTATTAGCAGAAATGGAATATAATATTCATAACTATATTTTCATTAGTGTATAATCACCTGAAACTAACAATCTTTGTGTCTTTGTTAGCTTAGAAGGAGCCCTTCATATCTACATAGGGAGCGGGTCCTCTTCATGGAGTCCACCGTGTTGCTCCGCCATGTTCCTACAGTAGCCCAGAACGGACAAACCAAACACTTTTGCGGTTTTACGTTACCTGAAGGCCACTGTAGTTCCACACGCTTGTGAAACTGCGGTAACGTGAGCCACAAGAGTGCAAAACCGTGGTACCGCGAGCCGCCGTCTGACTTCTGTTGCTCCTAAAGTAGTGTTATTATGGTAAGTATGGCCTCTGAGCGAGGTGAACGGCGTTACCACGGGTTTTGCACTCTTCGGCTCACGTTACCACAGTCTTAGAAAGGGAGGGGTGAGCGGAGGGGTACTCAGTTGGTTGCAATCTGCAACCACACCACTAGATGCCACCAAATCCTACAAACTGTACCTTTAAATATGTTAAAGAATATTATGGGCCACACTTAATGTAGATAGTAGGGCTGCATTCACACCAGATGTGGCGGTGCAGCGAAAACGCAAATCCTGCCATTCATTTTGAATGGGGGTAGTGCGTTTGGGCTGCAGCAGCCGCAGGGAGGGGGCGGAGAGTAGAAACAGTATCAACTTTTGGAGATACGCAACCCCACGTCATGCTGCGGTGGCCAATCACGTAACCGGCGATCCAGAGCTGTACGACCCAGCCATGAGGGAACAAAAGATGTTAATAGCCGCAGTCGATGGGCCATTAAAGTGGATCTCCCACACCGATGTATAATCTTGCGGTGAATCGCTGCAACACCGGATCTGGTGTGAATGCACCCTAACCGTTAGTCTGGCTGCACAAGACCTGTCAGACCCATATGCAGTACATGTAATGGTACACTGCAGATTAAAACGGCACAGCATTAATGAACAAGTGTTTAATGTTTGCAATTTGTTGTAGAATAATAGGTATATTGTGTCCCCTTACTTCTTTTAGGAAGGTGTCTGTCAGAAAACTTTTATGTCCGAGGTGATGGAACAAGAGTGTATTTCTTCACGCAAGGTAAAAATAAAGACATATTTATTGGGATTATTTTACAGAATTGTTCTTTAATTATATATATATACTGTGAGATAATTTCTTTTTCTATTTCAGATGAGCTCCATGAGATGTTCAGTGAGGCTGGGCTTGAGAAAGTGCAGAACCTTGTGGACAGAAGGCTGCAGGTGAATAGAGGCAAACAGCTCACCATGTACAGGGTGTGGATCCAGTGCAAGTATCGCAAGGCTCCGGCTCAGCCACTGGAGACGCAGGACTGAGACAGAGTGGAGAACCCACCTGGCTTGACCTTCACCTGAACCACTACGAGCTCAAATCAAGGCAGCCTTTTTCTGAGGTTGTATGGAATTGAGAAGCTCTATTGTGATTGGGATAAAGGGGATGCAACTGGATAGTTAAATGCTGTAAAGGCCTTACAGCTGCCATAACATTGATGGACTTGTTTTATGGCTTCCTGATGGTGCTGCAATTCTACCTACAAGCGTGACGATTTCTCAATTTTGGCAAAGGACTGGTTACCCCTGTTTAAGTGTTTCTATTCTGCCAGATGCTGTTTTTAATGAGCTGATGTTTTGAAATAAATGGTATGATTTTTAAGATAACTTCATGACCTTTTTGTACATGCAAAAATCAATAAAAAAAATCCAAACTGTAAATCTGCTTGACTTTGGTATTTCAAAGCTGCTTTCAAAAGTGAAGACAACTGAGTAGAAGCGCTGCTGGGTCTTAGTGGTAATCACATACAGGTGCTCTTTGGATCCCTCAGGTATACTGTGCTTATTCAATCTTGTGAAGGGGCTCATTGAATGGGTGGAATATGTTCTCAAGAAAGTGCAAAATACAAGTCTCAAAGTAAAAAAATGATCACTTATAATGAAAGTTGCCATTCCCATGATGGTTCACACCCACTCACTGAATTTATTTAATATCAGTAAATTGCGAAATTAAGGTTTTATTAAGGTTGCCATTCAAGAGACTGATGGAAAGTATAAAGCCAATAATATAAGAAGCAATATCACGAAGTGATTCCTTTGTTAAACAAAACACTTTTGTGCTTATTCAATCTTGTGAAGGGCTCATTGAATGGTTGGAATATGTTCTCAAAAAAGGGCAACATGCAAGTCTCCTTCAAAAATGATCCAAAGCACACTGTAGAGTTTGAACAGCCTTTATTTTACATGGCAATAATTGTTTTAAAATGACCAATGCATTGTGACTGACATTGGTCTTCATCAGGGTCATTGTCCCATGTCAGTCGCAACACGTCGCTCATTTTAAACAATTATTGCCATTTAAAATAAAGCCATTTTTATTTTGTTCAAACTCTACAGTGTGCCTTGGATCATTTTTGAAGGAGACTTACATTTTGCACTTTTTTGAGAACATATTCCACCCATTCAATGAGCCCTTCACAAGATTGAATAAGCACAAAAGTGTTTTGTTTAACAAAGGAATCACTTACTTCATGATATTGCTTCTTATATTATAGGCCTTATACTTTCCATCACAGTCTCTTGAATGGAAACCATAATAAAAACCTTAATTTAGCAATTTACTGATAATATATAAATTCAGTGTGAACTTTCATGATAAGTGATAATTATTGACTTTGAGACTTGCACTTTTGTTTAACAAAGGAATCACTTACTTCATGATATTGCTTCTTATATTATAGACTTTTCATCACAGTCTCTTGAATGGCAACCATGATAAAACCTTAATTTTGCAATTTACTGATATTATATAAATGCAGTGTGTGGGTGTGAACCATCATGGGAATGGCAACTTTCTGATAAGTGATCATTTTTTACTTTGAGACTTGCATTTTGCACTTTTTTAAGAACATATTCCACCCATTCAATGAGCCCTTCACAAGACTGAATAAGCACTGCTTTCAAAAGGGTTTTGTTTAACAAAGGAATCACTTACTTCACGACATTGCTTCTTATATTATTTATAGGCCTTATACTTTCCATCACAGTCTCTTGAATGGAAACCATAATAAAATCTTAATTCAGCAATTTACTGATATTATATAAATTCAGTGTGAACTTTCATGATAAGTGATCATTTTTGACTTTGAGACTTGCACTTTGCACTTTTGTTTAACAGGAATCACACCGCACCTTCTTATATTATAGGCCTTATACTTTTCATCACAGTCTCTTGAATGGCATCCTTCATTTTGCAATTTACTGATATTATATAAATCCAGTGTGTGGGTGTGAACCATCATGGGAACTTTCCTGATAAGTGATCATCATTTTGGTGGTAGCCTGGGTGGGCGCTGTTAAATTGTATTGTGTGTAGAGGGATTTTGTCATTGGTCCACACACACAAGAGAGATATTTGGGGGCAGGCTGTTGGACTGAACGAAGGTGAAAAATTACTTGGAACAATCTCACGAGAAAATATGAGATTTTACAGATTATTGTTTACATTGTAAAAAAAAAAAAACATGAGAACCGAACCGAATCGATCCGGATTCAACTGAAACAGCAACAACTTCCGAAACACAGATTCTTGTTCTTCCCTGCAGGCGACTGGAGGAAGAGGAGGAGGAGGAGGGAGAGACTGGAACTTTGTTGTGATCGACCCGGAGAAAAAGAGATATACAGTATATAGGGGGGTAACTACTGCTAGTTTATAAAGATTTATACCTGGTGGAAAGACGCAAAATCTCGAGGGGTCGCCATTGTGTGTGTGGGACGAAGATACCCGACACATATAGAGACGGTATGGTCCTCTAGAGAGAGGGATGTGATGGGGATCCCCTCCGTCTAAAGGAGCACACAGTGAGGTGGGTTTGGGTTACCTACCCGGAGCTGTCGAGGCCTCCTCCAGAGGGAACCAACCGTCACCGTCGTCTACCTCCAGCTACACCGCCCGCATCGTGAACTGTCAGGTACGCGAGGGTCGCGGCTGTGGATGCGGCCTAGTGGAGCCAGGGAGGGTCTGCTGCGGAGCCGAGCACCACCAGGGGGACAACGGGGACGGGTTCAGGTTCAGGGGTATTAACCCTCATTAACAGGCCCCCCTCCGGAGGACTGAGGACATATTGAACTGCAGTAAGTATCTAGTTAGATTGACGAACAACAGAATATACCTGTACAGGTGTCTCTTTACGGTGAGTCCAGCAGCACCTGACAACAGAGACCCGAGAGGATGCTTCTCTTCTGACAGTTAACGTTAGCATGTTGGCTAACTGATGCTAGCATGTTGGCTAACTAACTAAAGCTAGCATGTTGGCTAACATGTTGGCTAACTAACGTTAGCATGTTGGCTAGCATCTTGGCTAACTAACGTTAGCATGTTGGCTAACTAACGTTAGCAGGTTGGCTAACTGATGCTAGCACGTTGGCTAGCATGTTGGCTAACTGACGTTAGCATGTTGGCTAGCATGTTGGCTAACTGACGTTAGCATGTTGGCTAGCATGTTGGCTAACTAACGTTAGCATTGTTAGCTAACTGACGCTAGCCTGTTAGCCAACTGACGCTAGCCTGTTAGCTAACTGATGCTAGCCTGTTGGCTAACTAGCTATCTTTTACGTGTGTTTGTACAATAATTTATTGTTTTTGGACAGTAACGTCAGTTTTTTGTTCTTGAGTCGTTATATAATCAGATAACTTGTTATTTTTCCAACATTAATTACCTTGTTTTGGGTAACTTAACGTCACGTTACTCGACAAAATCAGATCTAACGTTAAGCTAATGCTACTAGCTAGCTAACGCTAACCGTTAGCTCTCAGGTGGCAGTGCTAGCTAGCTAAGTGATGGGCTTGTTCAAGATTCAAGATTCAAGAGTTTTATTTGCCATTTGCATCTAATATAAGTACATTGGAATTCTGAGCAGTTTACACCGAGTCAGCTTTAAGAAAAGAAAAAAGGTAGAAAAGGCACAAGGTAATTACAGTACAAAATAAGTAGCACATTCAACTCAACACAATAAATAAATAAATTATTAAAATATAAAACGCCCTCAGTGTAGTCAATAAATAAACTAAACTACCCTCTGCATAGGAACGATAACCCCAGAATACAAATATACAGTATATATGCTCCATGACCATGTTAAAATAACTTGTAACTCTCAAAAAATATTTAAAAAAATAAATAATTAGTATATTTCAGACAATTACACAGTTTGTTAGCTCATTTATCAAATGTTAGCCAGCTGCCTCGCTGATCTTTCACTGATGGATGTTTCATATTATTATTATGGATAAGCTGAGCCAGCAAACCCAATTCTGAGTACACAAGAATAAGGACTGTTGTGTTATCCCTCAAATGGTTTACTCTATTCATTTAATGTATGCAAGTTATAGATAGCAGACAGACGTAGAGAGTTGGGCGTGTTACTTAACCTTTGCACAGGCTAGCAAGCTGGGCACTTATTGTCTATTGTGGCCTTTTCCATTGCTGTGAGTATACTTGGCAAGTCCCTCCATAAGTGACCTTTCATAACTCCATGTAACTTAGGCCTATAATGCCAGGGTGTTATCACATGATGCTATCATTTTGCAGGCAATGACTCTTCACATCTGGTGTAAAGTGTTTGATGCATATATATATAGTATCCCTTATTGGCTCCATTTGTGTGCATTTTTAGTGCTGTGAGTAGTTTACTGCAAGTTGCATGGCTGGTGCTTGCTGAACACACATGATAGTGGAAAACATTATTGTCAGGCTTATTGATGACTCAGAACAGGAATTTTCCACATCCATATAGCTAAAAACAGCCATGACTCATCACAACCGATGCCTTTTGAAACAGTGATCCGTCACTCCCACTTGAATATACCAGGCCCCACAACGCCTTCCTTAATCTCTGCTCTTGTCTCTGCAGCCATGATGGAAGAACTGCATAGCCTGGACCCCCGGCGGCAAGAGCTGTTGGAGGCTCGCTTCACCGGGGTCGGCGTGGCTAAGGTTTGTGTTACAGCAGATGACGCTGACGTGGAGCATGAGAACTCTCTCCCGTCAAAGTGCTTATAATCACAGATTTTCTTGATTACACATTTTTGTGAATCTCTTCCTGTCTTTGTCTCACTCCGCCTCAGTATCATTCTGCCGTTTGGCCTGGACAAGCCTGGCTCCACTCCTTTTCTTTGTCTGTCTCTGGAGAAGGTTGAGCTGTGTCTGTGTTTTTTGGCTGGTGTGATATGGCATCTCTCCTTGGCTCATGATGTAGAGGCTGCATATGCAAGTGGTGATGCCTGCCAAAAAGGCCACAGACAGGACAGGGGTGGTAGGGGGAGGAAGAGTGAAGGCAGAGGAGGAATGCAGAAATAGTTCTTGACCAGGTGTGAGTGGAGGCAGCATTTCGCTTTCCACCCTCTTGCTCGCTACATGGATGGAGCCGTCTTTGTGGAAGGTGATCTTGGAACAGTTAGGGAGCGGGAGTCAGCGCCAGGAGTGGGCCCTGTGCCAGACATAGGCAGAGCTGAGCCCAGAGCATGGCATGGCTGCTGCCGCAGAGAAAATGGCGGCTCTCAGTAAGGCATCATGCCACGGCCACCCTGTATGACAAGAGATGCAATGTGTGTATGTGGGGGGAGTGAGAGAGAAGTGTGTCAACAAATGGCTCTGAAGAAATATGGGTTGGTGGTCTAAAAGCCCTTCAATGTCACAGAGCAGCTTGGAGTTTTTTTCTTGACCTTGAACAGCCCTGTGGCACTGCTGCTCTTTCTGTCATCGCTGAGGTGGTATACAAGAAAGGGAAATTGTTATCCTTTGAGGACAAAGGGCTAGCACACCTTTTGGTAATGGAACAGAGAGGGCTACTAAAAATGTTGAAAAGTGCATTTCCTTTTGAACAGGTATGATCAAACAACCAGCATATCTGGAAGGGAAAAAAAACAAGCTGTCATTCTTAAATCAAGCAAAGCATCTTCCACTGGCTTTCTCCAGAGAGAGAGAGAGAAGAAAAGAACAGTTAAGGCCACGGTGAACAGGAGAAAAATGGATGACATTATCTAAAGGTGACAGACAGAGGGAGGAATACATCCCCAGCAGCATGCCTAATGCTCAGCCATTTTAGGAGGGTTCAGCGAGAGAGCTCTAGTGTGCTCTGAATGACTAAGTATCTCTCCCTGATTGGACAGTGCCTGCTGAATTTTGATGTGTGATTCATTTGACTGACAGGCATCACCTAGGGAACCGGCATTAGGGCTGATGCAGGTCTGGATTCAGGGGGAAGTTAATGGTGACGGTATTAAGCCAAACCTCCACATCCCTTCCCTCAGTTTTTACTCTGTGTTTCCTAACTCTGTGTGCGCTCTCTCTCACAAGTGCATGCATACACAACAAGTACACGTGTGCACACATTTTGAAGATACACTTCTCCGAATATATCTCTTGCATGTTTTATGCATCTTTGTATTTAATTGCTCTTGTGCTTTATTTATGATGTATTTTTTCCTCATTTTAACAGGGCTCGGGTCAGAACCAAAATGAGTCATCCAATCAGAGTCTATGCAGTGTAGGATCGCTCAGTGACAAAGAGCTAGAGGTTAGTCTCTGTTACAAATGAAAAAGATTTTTTATGCCAACCATCTCTCTCTGTTGCTACATTATATGTGCGGTTGATTCACACTATTTTCATCACAGACTCCTGAGAAAAAAGCAAATGACCAGAGAGTGAGAAAACGGAAAGCAGACCCCTTTGACAGCAGCCAAGGTAAGATTGTTCCACTGCGATCCTTTCATGACGGGTCCCAAATATCAGCCTCCCTCTCTGAACTCCCTGCTTCTCTCTTCTAGGCAAAGCAGGTGCAAGAGGACATAAAATTAGTGATTATTTTGAGGTGAGTGCCATAAAAGTTTTCAGTTTCTTTGTTGTGCTGAGTGTGTATCCAGCAAATCTCATAACCTCTAAAAATGCTTCAGTATTAACTTTTCATACTTACTTTCTAACCCCCTTTTTTTAGCCATTTTGGTCTTTCTATTGAACTGCTTTCTTCTCTCTTTGCGTGTCTGTCAGTTTGCGGGAGGTAGCGGTCCTGGTACCAGCCCTGCCAGGGGAATTCCACCAGTGGTCCGCTCTTCCCCACAACACTCCCTTTCCAACCCCCCTGTCACGGTGAGCATGTTTGCTCTATGATCTGTCTCATGCTTTTTTTTAATATATCTCTTAACATTCTTTCCTGTCATTCTCTCTTCCACGCTTGTTATTAACATCAGTAGGTCAAGTTTGCTTACAGGCGGGAAGAATCTGATGTGGTCTGTTAACACTGTTTGGCCTCTAATTACAGAAACACACTTTTGTACAAAGTTCCTACAAAAGCTAAAACCAAGGAAAGCAATAATGAAGTGGAACATATTGTAGAGATTATATAATGAAAATGGACAAACGCATACACAGAAATTCGCCAAGTATATAAAATTAGGTTTCAAAATCGTTAGAAAGAATAGTATTCTGTACTCTGAAACGCTGGGGATGAGTCCGCTGAAGACGCTGAAATCACGTCCAATCGCGGGACAGGTGCAGCCTCTCTCAAGTGCATCACTACGACCTGATAAATGGATGCTCCGTCCAGCAGCTTTATTGGACTTGTAAAGCCATACATGTTTGAGTCACCGGAGGGTCGGTGAGGGTTGATTCTGTACAGTATATACGACACCTTTTGTTGCCATTCTCACTTTTGCAGATTGGGAATGTTTTTTTAGATTATTTTGATGCTTTTACTTGATTGTGCTAGTGGAGAGAGACAGGAAATGTGTGGAAAGAGAGTATGGGAATGACATGCAGCAAACAGTCCGGCCAGCTGGGAATCGAACCAGGGACTCGCTGCTCAGGGCATTTGCGCCCTATCGGGTCGGCTACTTTTGCATAATGTGAGACTTCCGCCGACTTCCTAGACTTCTCTAATGTTATCGGACCAAATTTATCAAATTCTGATAGTGAAACGAGTCATATCGCGGGGGTTGTGACACTCAAAACAATATATCCACCTCTTTACAGCCACAACAGTAGCGACGGATTAGGCCTCGGCGGAGCCTACGACGGAAGCACAAGTTTAAGTAACTTGGTTGTGATTGGCCAACACGCATGCAGCACACTCTTATGTGCACCCTGAATGACAGGCACACAGCCGGTAAAGAGACGGACAGGGCCGGACGGCCAGTAAAAACTTTTTTTGATGGCCCACAGATGCGATTCAGCGGGAGAACCACGGATGTTATGCGCTATAGTGTTTATATAGTGTTAAGGTAGGGCTTATGCTAAGGATGGCTCCAGTGCGTCATCGCGCCAAAAAATCCTAAACACAAAAATGGTGAAAAACAGTTTAACGATCTAACTCCACAATTCAATACTACATAGTTCACAATCTTTTCACATGTTTTTAGCAATTCTTTTCTAACATGTATAATATGTTTAGAAACAAATCTTTAAGTGTTTTTTCGGTGAGAATTGAACCCAGTCTCACATACATCTGATAGTTAGTCCATTTGAGTGTCTGCAGTCTCTGGTCATAATTTTCATGCAAATTTCTTTCGCCAGATTGGTCTCATGTTTTATCATGACTGCCAGCTGCAGGTCTCGATAAAGTCTTTAATGTGATGAAATTCACACATTAAGACACCCTCTGTCTGTGTGATGTTTTTATTAGATGAATGTTTGTGCCTCCCAGGTGCAGCAGGGAAGCCCCTCCTCAGTAAACTCGGCCAACACAGAGCACTCGACGTGTTCACTGAAGCCTGCTTCTCTTCACATGCTCCACAAAGCCACACAGGTACTTGACATGCCATCAGGGCTGGCTGGCCGTTTATGTCATTTCACTCTTATTATAATTCAAAAGGCAGATGTTATTTAATTGGTATATAAACCAATACATTTGCAACTGGAAGCCAATAAGCAACTGGAAGAGTTTGTTAGATGGGACTACTTGTTGTGCTACGTTTTTCACTGATCCAGAATGATCCACCATTAACATAAACACTGTTTTTGTGCTCACTGTACCCTGTAGTCTGACCTTACTATAGAGAAACTAACAGCAATGGAGAACAACAAGAACTCTGACCTGGAGAAGAAGGAGGGCCGAATAGACGATTTGCTGCGGGTACTAATCTCATTACATTTCATCCCTGCTAGTCTGCTTGCCATTTTCGATGGTTTTGAGAATATAATGTCCTCTGTCTTTGTTTTTCACTCAAGGCATGTTAGACTTGACACATTCCTTCTGTAAACAAGTTAACATTTTGTTAATTCTTTTTACTTGACCTTTTTCCTGCTCGTTTGTATGTTCTGCTCCAGGCAAACTGTGATCTGAGGAGACAGATTGATGAACAGCAGAGGATGCTGGAACGATACAAGGAACGCTTAAATAAGTGTGTGACCATGTCCAAGAAGCTGCTGATTGAAAAAGTATGTTTGTCTAAAAGCACAGTGACTTATTTTAAACTATTAGTTTCCAACCTGAATGGATCATTATGGGTTTTAGAAGCCCTTATTTAAGCCACATGCAAATCAACAGCAATGGTTTGATGTCTGTATTTCTCTGCCCTCCCTCTAGTCCAAACAGGAGAAGATGGCGTGCCGGGACAAAAGCATGCAGGACAGGCTTCGACTGGGCCACTTCACCACAGTGAGACATGGAGCGTCTTTCACTGAGCAGTGGACGGATGGATATGCCTTCCAAAACCTTATCAAGTGAGGACTTTTTAACTTTAAGCTTCTCCTTTCACATTTTCTTCCTATTATCATCTTTAAGTAATATCTAATTCAAGTGGCAAAATCACACTAACCACAAAAAACAACACCCTCCTCTATATGTGATATTAATATGAAATGTATGACCCAAGTCGGTTTCATATTGTGCAGATATTGATGAAAGTGAAAATAGTTTTTTCAATTTATGGCTGGTTCAGACTGTCCAGACAGATATCAGCCGGATTATAGCCAGACACGGCCATCATAGGGTGTCGGCTCTGATCGGGAACGACAACGAGTGTCATGAGCGGCAATCGATCGGCAAATCTTCACATTTTAGCAGCAATCATATATATGTGAAGTCTTACATGAATGTAAGAAAACGCATACTGTGGCATTGTATGCTGAATAATTTGCATGATTCGTAAAATGAAATTCTTAAATGTGTGAATGCAGACCAGGGAGTCAGAGCACTTCCAGTAAATCATACACAAACTGATAAATGCATCAGGTCTACATGTCATTACTTGTGTCATCTATTTTCAGACAACAAGAAAGGATCAATTCCCAGCGAGAGGACATTGAAAGACAAAGGAAGCTGCTGGCCAAACGCAAGCCGCCCTCCATGGCCCAGACTCCACCTCCTAGCCTGGAGCAAAACAAACGCAAAAGCAAAACCAATGGAACAGAAAGTGAAGCGTACGATGCTTTTGTTTGTTAGTTATCTCCTCTTTCATACCAACTGTTTTTCCCCTGCACGCATTTTCAAAGCTGTACTGAGGTTTGTTCTGTGTTCTTGCAGGTTATCACAGGCAGAGTACCACGAGCAAGAGGAAATCTTTAAACTAAGACTAGGCCATCTTAAGAAGGTAATGCTTGATGTGTTTTGTTTTAGGTGACAACTCTTATTGTGATCTTTTTTTGTTTAGTTGTTTTGTTAACTGCACAAGTTTTGATATTATTTTGTCGTCCTTTGCAGGAGGAGGCTGAGATCCAGGCGGAGCTGGAGAGGTTGGAGCGAGTGCGGAACCTGCACATTCGTGAGCTGAAAAGGATCCACAATGAGGATAATTCCCAGTACGATTTTTTCTTCTTATATGCTACTTTCCTAGTTCGTCTGTACTGATGTGCCCATGTTTTGTTTAATTACTTCATAACTACAATTGTTTCTCTACCCTGTGCAGATTCAAAGATCACCCTACGCTAAATGACCGGTACCTGCTACTCTATTTACTTGGACGGGGAGGTTTCAGTGAAGTTTACAAGGTGAGAGAAGCTTCATCTTTCCCTGTTGAGGCAGAACCACTGCTTTTTGATAGTGATTACTATATTATAAAGTAGGTTTGGGCGATATATCGGATATAATCTATGTATTGCAGCTTGTTCTACATGGGATGTAGTTAACGACTATATCGCCAACATTGACTATAAATATTGTCTTCCCTTTTTTTAAGCCACTGGCATGAGACTTGCTTTGGTGCTTCGCTTCTCCGGTCGCTCTCTTGCTCTCACACAGTTCACTCCTGGGCGAGTGTGTGTGGCGTATGAGCATGGATATGCATACGGGGCATGTGTTTTTGTGTCTAGAGGGAAGCAGGGAACAAGGACAGAGCCTGGAGAGAGGGAAAGAAGTGAAGCACCAAAGCGAGTTTATACGTGTTGAGGTCAGAAAAGGTGATGGAAAGATGCCAGACTCCACTTCAAAAAAGACGTTGCTGCTTTTAATAATCGCCACGGTCTCAGACATACTGGTTTTGAACTACCTGTGGGAAGAATGAACATTTAAGAGTCTGTCCTGGATAGAAAGCTCTGTTTTCGCTGTCTACTTTTCTCTTTTTAGAGCATGGCACTTATTTCTCTCACTGTTGTTTCTTGTCTCATCTCTCCCATGTGTGTATCTCACTCACTGACGCAAGTCGCAATGCTTATCGGGATGCATGCACAGATTTGATTGGCTGAGTAGCATCACATGAGAGGATTTACATGCAGTTGGTCTTGAGTTTCCTGGGCCGCTAAACCAGTGCCGTAAAGGCTAGAAAGCTCTGTCGCTCTGTCAAAATTGAATAATTCTCTATAATTTATCAGTTATAGGTCTGATATATATTGCGATATAGCCTAAAAATATCAGGATATTATTTATAAGCCATATCGCCCAGCCCTAATATAAAGACATTCCACTTTCTATTTTGTAATTAGTGTAGTGAAGACCTTTGCCAAAACATCCTGTATATCAGACAGAGAAAAGGCAGCAGTATTACTCCGTTATTACAATTGTTTTACAAACTTAAAAATTTGGTACCATGTCATAAACTCGTACACAATTTGGTGCGATCTTATGCAACAGCCTTGCAATAAATACCAGTTTCTACTGCTTAAAAAAGTGTGGTCATTTTTGAGGTCAGAGATTTTTGTGAAAACTAACTTGCTCATACTCTTAAAATGTCTGGAGTGGCTGTGCTGCAAATACTTTGGAAAATATTTGAGGATGCGTATTTCATTACATTACTCTAAGTTGACATCATAAACATTTCGAAGAAACTGTGCCAGAATCTTCCTAGAATCTGCTGTCATCGCTATAAAAATGATGAATGAACACAGCCATTTAATGTGAAGCAAGAGCCTCATTGCAGCTAAAAGCAATGCCAAGTAATGCAGTTCCTAACTAATATGAGACATTTATTTTCCAGGCCTTTGACTTAACAGAGCAAAGGTATGTCGCGGTCAAAATCCACCAGTTAAACAAGAACTGGAGGGACGAGAAGAAGGAAAATTATCACAAGTGAGTGCTATTCAATTTTTAATGCAATAATATAGTATATTTACAAGGGCTATGAATTCAGCTCTGTTCATCATTCAATAACTCACTGTGTGTAATATCCACATTTCAAATGGTAATGGTAATGTTGGAAATGCTCATTTTTTTTTTCCCAGACATGCGTGCAGAGAATATAGAATCCATAAAGAGCTGGACCACCCACGAATAGTTAAACTCTACGACTACTTTTCGCTTGACACTGACTCGTAAGTCATTTCCCTTTTAAACAAATGTGTGCCTTCCAAAATGTATACTCATGTTTATGCAGTTAATTTTGAGCCAGTTTTCAATATGTAGAGCATTAACTTTGTTTTGATTTGATGTACCAAATCCTGCTGAGGTGGTTAAATACCTTTCCCTTATTTTGGAGCAGGTTCTGCACAGTCCTGGAGTACTGCGAGGGCAATGACTTGGACTTCTACCTGAAGCAGCACAAGCTCATGTCAGAGAAAGAGGGCCGCTCCATCATCATGCAGATTGTCAACGCCCTGAAGTACCTCAATGAGATCAGACCGCCCATTATCCACTACGACCTTAAACCTGGTGGGTCTCCACACCACAATGGCTCTTCAACTCTAAGAGCTTGCATGATCTTGTTTTAGTTTGGCACAGTTCTACTTCAAATTAAATAGTCAGTAAAACTGTCAGTTAAATTAACCACTTTAACCACTGCAGCTACATTAGTGATGAATATAAAGTGATGAATAGCAATCTGAACTGCACAGACCTTCTCTTTCATGCCTGTAAATCCTGTCGTCACCCTGCTCAGGTAACATCCTCCTGGTGAACGGCACCGCCTGCGGGGAGATCAAGATCACAGACTTCGGCCTGTCGAAGATCATGGACGATGACAGCTACAACTCAGTGGACGGGATGGAGCTGACGTCACAGGGAGCAGGGACATACTGGTAAGATTTACACTGGAAGATGCCACTCTGCCGCAGGGGTGCCACCATCTGGGATATAATAAATTGTCGCCGTTTATTTTTACCACTGAGCGTTTGTCCTCAAGGGTCAAATTTATGTTGGGTAGTCAGGGCTGAAATATTTCTCTGTGCCCGTCTGCTTTCCCACAGCACAGTGTGTTAGATAGTCAAAGTCATCATTTTGTTGTGTGGAGATATTTTATGGTGTAGAAGGAAAAAACAAAACGGCTGTATGAGTGTTTTTAGTTGCAGAATCAGAGTTGGAAGCTAAAACACCTTGGACTGGATGATACTTTTGTAGAATCATCATGCAAAGTGGTGTGCACGAGCAATAAACGATGTTGGAAGCAGTAAAGAAATGTGAGAAAATCCATCCAGAGAGCAGTACAGCAAAGCTTATAATGCAAAAAAAATCATATCACATCATTGTTTTGAAAGACCAGCCCCTTTTATTGGGTTTCAAAGCCTTCCTAATTGAACATTTTTAACGTTGCTACACACCACCAAACTATTCTTTTATACCATAACTAATATATTATCTGTAAACTCAAGTTAGGGAATTCCCTTCAGATCACTTGGGAAAATGCTGCAGCAGTGAGTTTTACACTTGGCACATATAGCAGAGTCCTATACAGTATGGTTACTATGTCTGACAGCACACTGGATTGACTCTAGTTTGCCAGAAGCAGCACTCCAGGCTAAACAGTTTAATGGCTCACACACACACACGAGGGATTTCATAGTAACAGATGATGAGTTCAGAGCTAATGCTGTGTTCACACTACGAGCGACAAAATCAACAAAAGGGGCAGCGTGGCCAGCTACGTTGTTGCCAAATTGCAGTTGAAGTGTTGCTCAAGCGCTTGTTGATGTATTTATGTCGTTAAAGCTGCAGTGGGTAGATTGGAGAAAATATTATTTAAAAAAAAGTTAAAACGGTAAAACGGTCACTATATTCTGACAGTAATGCATGAGACAGGTAATCTGAAAAAAATCATGTGCCTCGGTGTCCTCCGGTGCTCTTAATGGCATCTGCAAGATTTCACAGACCGGAGGAAAAAAACCAACCAATCAGAGCTGAGCTGGAGCCGTCTCTGAGCAGCTGTCAATCACTCACAAACTCCGATCAAACGGTCAAACTAGGCAGCGCTGATCAAATATGAATCAATATTCTGTTACTGTGATGCCTATTTCTCACCTCAAATGTTTTCAGAAACATCTTGTAGTGTACCGTTTAGCTGTAAAATGAGAGAGTTTGTGACCCGGCAGCCATGTTGAGATCAGTTCAAAGCCTATTGAAGGAGGCTGGGACACGGGTCTTGGGGTATGGGGTATTACACATGCGCAGTGTAACTGAAGCTGCGGCCATGCGTTGCGATTGGCTCAATTTCGGCGAGTGCTGACCAGATTTTACTGCGCATGTGTTGTACCCCAAAGATATTATGTTGATAAAGCGTGACCCAGCCTCTTTCAATAGGCCTTGAATCAGTTGAGGAAATACCAAGCACCGCTCACCAGCCGGAGCATAGCTAATAGGAACGCTCTCTCTGAAATGACCTGTGATTGGCTAAACTCGCACAACCTCATACTTATTGAGGATCATATAGTGTTAACTAAAATTACTCTCACTCTCTTACTTCTTCATGTCTTCATATGGAACAGAGAGCTGAAATCATGTTGGACAACAATGACTCTTACACAGTCTTCGTGTCATGACTATTTCATCTGTTGAAACTGATTCATATTAATATAACCTTTTCTCTTTTAGGTACCTGCCCCCAGAGTGCTTTGTGGTTGGGAAGGAGCCACCCAAAATCTCCAACAAGGTGGACGTGTGGTCTGTGGGAGTCATTTTCTACCAGTGTTTGTATGGCCGCAAGGTAGGAGAAACACACTGAAGGAAATATGTTGCATGATGTCAGTTATAAAGTCAATAAAATGCAATGGGGATAACTTCCCTTGGTTACATTAATTTAATTGTATGTTAAAAAAAAATTGTTTTTTAGACAAAAGAAGATTAAGTACAATTTTATTATGGACAGTGTACTGAACACCAACACACTTTAATTATTCCTATCCACTAGATTTATTTAATTTATGTGTTTCATGATTGTTTCAATAACACTTCTTCTCCTTGTCTTTGCTCTTTAGCCCTTCGGCCACAACCAGTCCCAGCAGGACATCCTGCAGGAGAACACCATCCTGAAGGCAACAGATGTGCAGTTTCCCCCTAAACCAGTAGTCACACCTGAAGCTAAGGTACTGGACTCTCTCACTTTACTGCTTCGGTTTCTTCTATCATCATGTCTATGCATCTTCAACTCCCACAACACCCTCCACTCTTAATACTGTAACTCCTCATGTTCACATGCATAGTTTAAGGAGGGATGTATGTATTTGGGAAATTCTTATCTTTCAACCAAAACATTGCAAAGGCTGATAGATTTTTATTTGCTCAATCATTCTAATCTCACTGTGTCTTCCTCCAGGCCTTTATAAGGCGCTGTCTAGTCTACCGTAAGGAGGACCGCATCGATGTGCACCAGCTGGCCAGTGACCCCTTCCTCATGCCCCACATCCGCAAGTCGGTGGCCTCCTCGGGCACCTCGGGCATGGCCGTGGCCTCCACATCCAGCTCCTCCAACAGCAGCGCCTCAAACTGAGCCCACGCCCCTTAACTGACTGACTGAACCATTTGAAGGGGTGGTGGGGTGGGGGGGCGACGCCATACCGTGTCCCCCCTCCCAACAGCATCCTACCTTGCCATGAAGAGCCCAGGAGAAACAGGTCAAGCAAGGGGTGGGTGAGACGTCATGGATGGGTTCGGAAAGGGAGACCCACGTCACCCTTCATCCTTCTCATGTCCACCCCTCCCAGCCTACCTGTCCTCCTTTTCTCACAATGGTGGCATTGTTCCGGGGGTCAAAGCCCTGGACGACTCACGCAGTAAAGGGGCGAGGTTTGGCACTGTGTTGGTGAAAAGAGGGGTTCTGTGTTTGGGTTTGTTCTTTTTCTGCTTAAAAAAGAGAAAATAAAAAGAAGTATAGAGGTGCTTCAGCTTGGCCAGATGGAAAGGACTGCGGACGGTCTCATACCCATACGCACTCACACATACACCCATGCATGAGCCATCCTGGTCCAAGGTAATCTGAACTCCCCACGCTCAAACGTTTTGTTTGTTCTCAACTCAATGAACCTACGGAGAGAACCAGTCTGGCCTGTTATTGTATTGAACCCTAACTATCTATGGCACTATGTCACCCAACCCGCTGTTCTGGGATCCCCTGCCCCGCTTAAATTCCAGACCCAGATAGTTTGTGACGAGGAGGGACAGAAGCTACTATTCCCCTCACCCTCTCCCATCTCCTCGTCAAACTCCTGTGACCAAAGCTTATAACTTCCAGCTGGTGGCAGTGTTCCACCTCCGTTTTTATAATGAATGGTTTTAGAGTCGTGTTACTTGATATGGAGTGGAAGCCGTTGAGAAACGACCCCTTTTACATTGTTTTTTAAAAACTTTTCAATTTTAACCAGTTTTATGGAGAAAACTGTTGTGTTTTTCAAGTTGCCTTTATTAATTAGAACTGTTATTGTTTTGATTGACCCCCTACCATAAACACACATATTTATTTAGGTATGTTTGAATTTATTTTTGGCCAATAAAATGCAAGGGACTGGTTTACCTAATAGTACTGTTGGGGGAGATTGGGCCTTAGCAGAGAGTTGCATAAACCATTAAATACTATTGGTTAAAATGTGTTTGTTGTTCTGGGCTTCTGTCTGACTGATCACCGCTTTCTTCAGAGGAATAACCTCCATTTACAACACAGCTGACACTGTAGTCATGAGTATTATGTCTGCACTTAAGTTTTATTCTTCACTTTTCAGAGTAAAATAGGTTTACAGACTATAAATCAAAGATATCATCTAGAGGAGACCTGCATCCAGCCTCACCTAGCTAGGATTGAGCTGTATTCTTCATATTAACTTATTTTCTCTGATAAGTGAGTCAATGAAACAAACTCGTTAATTGCTAGAAAGCAGACGGTAAACTTGGACTGTAATGCCACGTTGACTGTTGATTTAGAAAGGGCTCACTTTATGGTTTAATACAAATGTTAATGTAGTGCAAGCAGTCAAGTTAGTAAACCATCATGATGAATGCTGTCTCTCATTCTGAAGTCCAGTACCGGTCTGGACACAATAAGGTATGCATGTGAAACTTCATAAACGGCCGCAAATTGAATATAATTTGCCCGCATACTCTGGGAGCAGATCTCAATCATTGATTTTCTGTATAGACGCCAAATAGCTCTCTCTCTCGACACATACTGTACATGTTTATGGTTTGGGATACATCAGATTTTGTCAGTCCCATCAATCAATCCTTCCCTCCATTTTCTGCCACTTATCTGGGGCTGAGTAGTTGTGGCAACAAGGTAGCCCAGACATCCCAACGTTTTCCAGCTCCTACTGGAGGATCCTGCGGTGCTCCTAACCCAGATATATAATATCTCCAGTGTTTTCTGGGTCTCCTATCAATTGGACATGCCCCAGAAACCCCCCAAGGAAGGCACCCAGGAGGCATCCTGATCAGATGAACCACCTCAACTGGCTCCTTTTGACACAGAGGAGCAGCGGCTCTTCTCCTACTTCTGAGCTCCTTACTCTTATCTCTAAGCGTGAACCCAGCCACTCTATGATGGAAACTCATTTCAGCTCATTCTTTCAGTCACTACCCAAATCTCACGACCATAGATGAGGGTTGGAACAACTGGTAAATGGAAAGCTTTGCCTTCCAGCTCAGCTCCCTCACTTCACCAAAAACGGTCCGGTACATCACTGCTGACGCCTCACCGAACCGCCTATCGACCTCGCGCTCCATTTTACCCTCACTCATGAACACGATGACAAGATACTTCAACTCTTTCTCAGCAACTCACTCCCAACCGGGGGAGGGAACAATCCACCGTTTTCCGGCAGAGAACCATGGCCTCAGACTTGGAGGTGCTGACTCTCATACCGATCTCAACTGCAAACCGCCCCAGTGCAACCTGAAGGTCACGACCTGATGAAGCCAACAGAACCACATCATCTGCAAAGAGCAGAGCAGTAATTCTGTGTTCCCCAAACTACATTCTCATAATATTACGATTTTTTCTTGTAAACTTATGACTTTATTCTCATATGACTTTTTTTCTTGTAAACTTTTGACTTTATTCTCATAATAAAAAAAAAAATTGCGTAAACTTCTGACTTAATTCTAATATTACAACTTTTTTTCTTGTAAATTTCTGACTTTATTCTCATATTATGACTTTTTTTTCCTTGTAAACTTTTGACTTTTTTCTCGTAAACTTCTGACTTTATTCTCATAATACACCTTTTTTCTCGCAAACTTCTGACTTTGTTCTCATATTACGACTTTTTTTCTCAAAAACTTCGGACTTTATTCTCATATTACGACTTTTTTTTCCATGTAAACTTTTGACTTTTTTCTCATATTATGACTTTTTTTCTCATAAACTTCTAACTTTATTCTCATAATACGACTCTTTTTCTTATAAACTTCTGACTTTATTTTTATATGACTTTTTTTATTGTAAACTTATGACTTTATTCTCATATTACGACTTTTTTCTCTTAAACTTATGACTTTTTTCTCATAATATTACGATTTTTTGCCGTAAACTTATGACTATTCTCATATTACAACTTTTCCTCGTAAACTTCTGACTTTATTCTCATAATATGACTTTTTTCGCGTAAACTTCTGACTTTATTCTCATATAACGACTTTTCCTCGTAAACTTCTGACTTTATTCTCATAATATTACGAGGTCTTGTTAACTTCTGACTTTATTCTCATATAACGACTTTTTTTTCTCTTAAACTTCTTACTTTATTCTCATAATACAACTTTTTTTCTTATAAACTTCTGACTTTATTCTCATATTACGACTTTTTTTCTCGTAAACATGACTTTATTGTCATAATACGACTTTTTTTTTCTCGTAAACTTATGACTTTATTGTCATAATATTACGTCTTGTAAACTTCTGACTTTATTCTCATATTATTACTTTTATTTCTCTTAAACTTCTGACTTTATTCTCATAATACGACTTTTTTTCTCATAAACTTCTGACCTTTTCTCATAATATTACGACTTCTCGTAAACTTCTGACTTTATTCTCATATTACGACTTTTTTTTCCTAAGAAACTTATGACTTTACTTTCATAATACAACTTTCTTTCCGTAAATCTATGACTTTATTCCCGTAACATTATAACTTTATTCTCAAAATCTCAGATGTATTTATTTTTTTCCTCAATGTGGCCCTAATAATACTCCCTCCTACCTACTGTACTTGTTTGCTGTTGGAGGTCCTGTAACCGGCGCCCGGAGGTCCCCGGACCTCATATTGGGAACCCCACACACGTTGTTGACGCTGCTCCATTCATTTCTGTCTCTCTAGTCTGTCTGACTGATCTGAGAGAGGCAGACGGAGCTCTAGCGGTCAAACTCTCCACCAACTCTGCATCCTCCTCCGTCCTCTTGAGAGTCAAACACTGGAGCAGTCGCTGCTCCGCCGTCGCTGGTTTTTCCTGGTTTGGTGTTTTTTTGCAGCTTGTGTGTGTGTGAGTGTGTGTGTGTGTTGTAAGTTAGTTAGTTGTGAGCATGCAAGGCAACGACCACCGAAACAAGGAGTCGAGGAGAACATGGACAAATCGGCAACTTATATTCTACAAATGCACTTTATATTTATTCATCTTTAGTCTGGAACTGAAGAGGAGCGCTACTGGTGAGAAAATGTCAACTTTTGCTTCATTTAATTGATGAAAAACCGAGTTTATTGTGCATGCTTTTGTTTGTGTAACGACTTCCAGTTAGAAAACGCACCAGAAAGCAGATATAATGTGTCTGCGTATTGTGGATTTGGTGCGTCGGTATGCCACGAACCAAAAGTCCGAGCAGTGAGTGGAACCAGATGTGGAGAGAAGAGGAGGAGGAGGAGGAGGAGGAAGGGGCTGCTGGCTTACTGTCTCTATTGTCATTTAAGTTTATTTAAAGCTGCAAAGCAAACGCACTTTCTTTGTTTTGTTGTTCTATTTTGTGCCGGATGGGGGGTTTTTTCGGGTTTTTTAGGCTGCACTGTAAAACTGACGTGGAATGACGCTTCATTTGGCACCCTGAGGGCAGATGTGACCTTTACATCCTGTTACAGGCTGCAATTAACACATTCAGTCCGGTCAGAGCAGCTACTAGACCACAACATGTTATGTTATGGGATGATGATGTGGTGGAGGGTAAACCCACCTCAGCCATTGGCTTCCAGTAAACATTACATTAGATATTTATAGATTTTTTTAAAATTTTTGTTATTTTTGCTTGTCAACTGGAAATCAGAGTTTAACTTGACTATACAGTGACTTTTTTATTGTACAGTGAGATGATGAGATGGAAGCAACGGGGGTTAAGCAGCATGATTTCTATTTTTGGCACAGAAAAGGATATAAAGAGAGAATATATACATTGCATTGGATATTTATAGATTTTTTTTATTTTTTTATTTTTGCTTGTCAACTGGAAATCAGAGTTTAACTTGACTATACACTGACTTTTCTATTTGTATTGCACAGTGAGATGATGAGGTGGATGCAACAGTGGTTAAGCAGCATGATTTCTGTTTTTGGCACAGAAACGGATATAAAGAGAGAGAATATATATGTCTGTATCTAGTAATTTAATGGTAAATACTGCACGCTTTGGGCAAACTATAGCTGTCATCTCTGGCCACCATAACACAAGCAGCTATAGGGCTGCCCAATTAATAATATTTGTATTATATTATTTATGACCTATTGTATCTTTAAATCGCAGTATTTGTTAAAATCGCAATATTTGTTAAAGAACAAAAAATTAAATATTGTGGTGCTGCGTCCTGGCCTACACATCATATTCTACAGACTTAAGAAAACATCTTTGGTTAGTAGATCCCCGCAAAAATCACACCATAATCATGTTAATATGTTTTTCAATGAAAATGAGAATAATGATGTAAAAATTATCATTCCCTTTATCATATCGCAATTGCAATATCAGTCAAAATCATCTAAATCAGATATTTTTTAAAAATCGTGCAGCCCAAAGCAGCTATAAGCATTTTCATTTAATCAATCTGATATCACAAAAAGAGAGTTTAAAGTTACCACACTGAATTTTCTGGTGTCATCATGCCAGACTCTGCTGATTATACGGCTTCTTAACACGTTAATTGACCTCTTTTAGTTGGAGCTTGAAGTTAGATTAAGATACTGAGATTTACACTCTTTATCCCTAAGAATATACAGCTAGGTAAACATCCTAAATAATCTGGAGCTCCTTTTGACGAGGCTTAGCTGCTTAATTTTAAAATGACGTGCACCCATCTGCCATCAAATTCCCCCCGTTGCCAAATTGGTGAATCCTTTTTCAATCACGTTTGGACCAAATGGATGAGAGATGCAGAGGGATATAAGAGGGGGAAAATAATCATTGTTGATTTGATATATGAAATGTTGTCTCTTTGGATTTGTTTTGCGAGTTGTTTTTGCAATTCCCGGCAACCAGAGTTGATCGGGGACAGCTCAGCATGTCATCATGAACTTTCTTGCATTGTGTTAACGTCATAAGAAATGACAGTTTTGTGGAAATCAATAGAGAAAAGAAAAAGAGTGACAGTTATGATCCTAGATTATTTATAGGAAATATTCTTTCCTTGATTCATGACTGGCAGAACTGCAATACAACAGAGTTTATTTGGGCATCACAGTTCCAGCCGATTAGACTGTTGTCAGGCTATTAAATAGGTTATCAGTCGCTATAAGCCCCATAGATATGGGTCAATAGGGGCCTACTACACCCAGTAGTAGGTTTTTATCATCTATTCACATGGTACATCACTTAAAGAAGGTATAAAAGAACATGACAGTGATGGATGGGACACAAAACACAGGGTTTTCACCCAGGAGTAGAGAGTTGGCATCCCGTGTGAAACAACAATGTTTAGTTGTCTTTGTGTTCGTAATTATTTTAACTCAAAACACTGTGATTTTCCCTAAACTTAACTGTTTGTTTTTTTTGCCTAAACCCAAAGAAGTTGTAGTTTTGTTGCCTAAACCGAAAGAAGCCTTTTTGTTTGTGTTCAAAACGTGACGTTTCATGCAGTTTTACAACATGTTAGAACATGTTGCTTTCACTTTTACTACGTAGTAGGCCCCTACTGACCCACATCTATGGTGCTTATAGCGACTGATAACGTCTATTTAATGGCCTGATAACAGTCGAATCAGGTGACAGTTTAGACTAACATGTTGTTGGGATTTCAAAATAAGTTTCCCATTTATTAGGAGACGGCTTCAGCTCTGTGGTGGCCTCTGGTGCCAAGCTTTATAGAGCATTATTCGCCTTGTTGACTGCCATCGGCCTATCAGTCAATAAGATGACTTTTGCCGATTGCAGTGGCCGATGTTTATTTGTTGTGTTCCATCAATTTTCATGTGAAAGAACGTTATATTAAAGGTTGTTTCATAAAGAAAGAAGGTTATATTAAAGGTTGTTTCATACATTTGTATGATATAATTTGTGCTCAGTGTAATGAAATACTGAATGACTTTAAAACAGTGAGGTTTGTTTCCCTGGCACAAAAAAGGAATAAATAACAACATCAAAAACATCGACATCGGCTATCAGCCAAATTGTTATTTTAAAACATCGGTATCGACCCACAATTTTACAATCGGTGCATCCCCAGCTGCAAGATGCAAATATACTCCTCTCTCCCAGATAGCTCCTCTCTCTGTCCCTCCTCTCATGCTTCTTGGATGAGGTTAAACCTATCCACAGTTTGGGTTGCTTCAGAGGCTAGGCCACCATAAAACACCAAAGAAACAAACACAGCAGGCTGGAATTTCCTGCCTATTTGTTGGTTGCCATTTTATCACACTGGCCAATAAAAGGCCTGTTTTTGTAATCTCCTACATCTGTCAAAATAAAGAGAGGTTACGGGAAAACATCTGCTCTTGCATCAGTCTAGAATCTAGATCTTTAGATATAAGTATATCAAATAAATGAATGGGGAAAGAGGGCTTTTGATTATCTGGCAGCAGCAATGAGTCACACTCCACCAAACAATGTGAGAAGTTTGTTGAACTCATAATGTCTCAAGCCGAGACTCGCTGTTGATTCGTCGCCCACGTTCAAGTATTGTCCTCAAACCTGGTCCAACAGATGACCGAATTGAGGAGGTGGAGGTTCTGGGAATATCGGCCTCTCTTGGCGAGTGTCCTTGGCCGTGAGTTTCAACCTCTCTCTTCAGCAGGAAACTGTCTCCGGCGTTGAAAAAGGGGTGACAGGGCAAAGAAGAGGATGAGATCACAGCAGGAGAGCTGTTGTGGCTTAGCTTTCACAGGGCTCAATGGCTTAAAGTTAATCTGGAATTCTGCACTCTCTCTGATTGCCCGGGAGTTTCCTCACATCAAACATCCAGTTGTGTCCCCTCCAGACGGGAATTAAAACTTCTTTTTGAATTTGCTCCTTGCTGTCTGGAGCTGCAGCTTCAGGTTGTCTAGTGCTTCAAAAGCTTTTTTGCCAGGAACTTCTCATATAGTCACCACATTAATACTGAGCTTATATTCACATATTGAAGTGAATTCAACTCTCAGTGTAGCGCTGATTTTTACTGGGCTGGTTCTGGTGTGAAAATCTTCCCACAGGCACTGTTGGAGCTGACACTGTGCTCTATTTTTAAAATGGCTTTAATTCCCATTGTGAAAACGATATAAGAGTGATTTATTGGCATGTCTGCCTCGTCTCGTTAACAAGTCAGCGTTGTGTAACTAAATCCTGAACTAAGATTATATAGATCAACATATTATTGTCTGTAGTGGTAGACACCCCACTGTAACTGTAATTGCAGAGTAGAGATGAATTACAGCAGAGGACTGAGGACACGTCTCTCACAGAGGGTTTATATGAACTATCCTGAGGGCTTAATGCAAAATACTCATAATTTGTAGAGCAGAAACGTGTATGTATCAAACTATTTTGACAATCAATTAATCATTTAAAGCTAGGGTTGGTAATCTTGAGAAACTAGCAAGATTACACTAGATTTACAAAATGATCCAACCGAAACTCTTTTCCAATAAAAGTAGCTGGCAGCATTAGCTCCAAAAGTCCCTAAATCTAGCGAGAAAGTCGACAACACTGACAGTCCGTTGCTTCAGGCCTCCCTCCAAAGTCTCTTCCCGAAAATTATCATTATGAACGTAAACATGGCTGTTGTTAGTACTCACAGCTGTCCAGCTAGCGGCTTGTGGATGACTCCGGTGACGCACAATGAATGCACAAGTACACTGCAACAGCATATTTATGTTAAACTTTTGATTTTAACTTTAACTTCCAGGAAAAAAAACTAAATAATAATTCGCCCCTCTGGTGTGAACTTGGCGTGTGAATCACTGGCATAAACTATTATTCATCCGTTTTTATTTATTTTTGCTACTGCTTGAGTATCTTTTCTCTTAGTACTCTCCATTTCTCTGTCCTTCTCTCACTCACTGAAGGTCCTTTCAGACACAACGTGACAACGGCACCGCTGCATTCTGAAACCCGTTATTTCCAACGGCTTGTGCATTGCCATGATGGCTTTTCGCTGCATCGAGCAAAGCCCAACTTTGGGCGCTGCATGCTGTGGCGAGCGCAGCTTAAACATGGGCTCAAACTGCACTGTGTTGCGAGCATAGCATGCTCTCTTCCATCGGGAAACAACAGTTGGTGTAGCTTTATTGTTGTCCGGGTGGAAACAGTTGCTATTATACACACTGTTCAGTTCCAGAAACAGGCTAAGATAACGAAAAGGAAAAAAACTGTGAAAATTTGCCATAAATCGGGAGAATTGTGACCCCTGGAGGAAACCGGGAGAGGGCAATGAAAAACATGAGTCTCCTGGGAAAATCGGGAGGGTAGACAAGCAGGTAGACAGGTAGCCCGTCCAATTATTACATTCAGGCCGAATGAAATGATTGGACGGGTTTATTACAGTCCTGCGACAGCCACAGGTACCAGATTTTTTTCCTTTTTGTTTTTTCAGAGCATTTCATTTATTGATTGCTGAATATATTCAACAAATATAACAGAAAAAAATGTTTTTGAAGAAGATTACCAACCCTAGCTTTAAATATCTTTTTTTAAAGGGGAACACCACCCAAATTAATAATTCCAATATGTTATTTCCATGGTCTAAGAAAGTTCAATCAATATGTGTGAACATGAGCTCCTCTCTCTCATAGCCAGAAACCAGAGAAGTAAGTCTCAAACTTGTGATGTCATAGGGTTTTAAGTCTGGAGCTGCTCCATAGACAATGAATTGGAGACTGATTTTGTGGATCCACAGGATGTTTGTTTTCTTTTTTATACTTAAATGAGATTTATTCTATTGTAGTGTAGTCAGTTGTGAAACAGAAAATGTTCCCATATACTCAGATCATTCCTCTGGGTGCTCTCTGTGTCATCAATAACATCTCGCCCCTTTCACTGTCTATAGAGCAGCTCCACACTTTATACCCTGGTACATCACAAGTTTGAGTTTTAGCACTCTAGTTTTTGGATTTGGGAGAGAGTTGTTCATGTTTACTTATATTTTTGGACTGTCTCAGACCATATAGGAATAACATGTATGAATTTTGAAAATGGGCGTAGTTCCCCTTTAAGCAAAATTCCCCCCAAAATCTGTTCTATCGTCACAAATGTGAATATTTGCTGTTTTTATTTACCTTCTATGATAGTAAACTAAGTATGTATCAGTTTTGGATTGTTAAACGGACAAGACGAGCAATTTAAATGAGCCAATTTGGGCTTTGGAGAACTGTGATTTTCAGTGTTTTCTGCCATTTTATAGTCCCATTGATTAATCGATTCATGGAGAAAATAATCAGCAGAAGTCAGTGAGTTTTTTGTCTTTTAACACTTTCAATGGATCCACCAGGCAGTGATTTTCCACAGATTTTTTTTTCTTTTTTTACATTTGCTTTGGATTATGTTGCATTAATAGGAGTGACTGCAATAACAGCCTCATGGAAAGAGCACCAAAAGCAACTGAGCTGTTTTGCGTTAAAAGTCTAAGCTTTTAAGAGTTTTTGTGTCCCTGTCACACTCTGATTTGAATCTTTCATGATTAAAACAATGAACTGGCAGTGAACAGCTGGGTGTTACTGTTAAGAGGGATTGCTTTATAAGAAGAGCATAGTGGTGGTTATATCTGTTTACACCGTACAGAGAACTTCTGTTGAACCACTGTGCTCTTACTGTGTTTGCCACCGACCCAATGAGCTAACACTGTTTCTCAGAAACTCAACCACAGACTGCAAGAGGAGGGGCGTGCCAATCGTCTCCTCCAGATTACAGGGAGTTTTACGGGGCTCTTGATGGGCCTCTATTGTCTCTGGGTCTATAAAAGCAGCACTGGAGGGTTGGAGTGTTTAAGTTTAGAGGTAGGAAACGAGGGATTGAGCGGAGCGAAGTATCCACACAGGAGAGTTGTGTTTTTCAACCAAATGCCCAGTGATCTTTTCCCACCTTCCCCACTTCCTGGCCTCTCACAGGAGCCCGCCGAGTAGGAATGCTGAGGGTCTCACTTTTCCTCTGAATCTGAGAGAAGAGATTTATGTGTATTTTAAGGATATTTTTTTAATTTATGTTGGCAGGACCTTAATTTAGAGTCACTCCTACACTCCTGACTTGCCTTTCTTTCTACCACCTTCACACCGACTCCCAACCACACAGCATTATATTCACAATCCTAGCTTCTAGCTTCCCAATCGCTAAATCCTTCAAGGAAAATAGAAAAGGAATGAAGGAAAACCACATATATTTTTGGGGAAAGGGTGTTGGGTTTTGTTCCTGAAATTCCAGTCACTGAGGCTGGCATGCTGCCACCGCTCTGGATGTGTTAAGTTCAACACTTTTCCCTCGTAACTCTCAGTTTTCTGTTAACATTTTATTTGTTTTTGATATTTTTTTGTATGGTATACGTGTATGTGAGAAAGCTCTGAAGGTTAGCACCTCGCAGGCAGCTATAGCTCCTCAGAGAATCACAATGATGTAATGCCAATAAAGGCATCAGTGTACAGCTGCGCATTTCACCCCTGAGGATCATTACAGTTTCATCAACTTAATCAAATTCAGACCTGTGAAAACATTCAGTAATTCGGGTCAAACGTATCATGATTCTCATGATAAAGACCTTTTATATTTTTAGCTGCTCTCTCCGTAGTCGAACCCAACATAAATAGACACCACAAAATGTAGTGAACAGGGCGAGAGGCAATCCCAGGTCAAACCTCGGGAGCGGGGTGAATTCTTGACACCTGGTGAAATACTTCATCCGTGATTGTTAATTTGCTAACTTTGGATTAAAAACATGTGCAACTGCTCTTAACAGTTTATTGCATGACGTTGCAATTACTTCCTGTTGCGAGCTCTTTCATATACAGGATTTAGGGTTATTAAAGGGTTATTATTAATCCCGCTGAAGTGTATTACGCAGGAACATCAGGGGCTACAGCTCAAACTAGTTCTAACCCAGCACTGCATCCATTAATGGAGATATTGATCCAGCCGCTGACCTGTTCTCTTGCTAACATGGAATCCTGTTTTAATCAGCGTTATCGACTGATGCCATTGTTTTCCTCTCTCTGCACAGCGCCGCTGGACTCTGACGAGTTTGCTTTCTACCATGAGGGCGCCCAGGGTTGCCTGGGGGTGCGGGATCACTCCCTCGTCTTGTCGACCTCCTGTGAGGGAGACAGCCAGCGCTGGAAGTGGGTGACCCGGGGTCGCCTGTTCAACCTGGGCTCCTCGCTGTGCCTGGGCGTGACCACTGGCAACGTCACCACCAGAGGGGACAGGTCTCCTCTGGGCGTGTACACCTGCAACCGCGAGCCCTTCAAAATACGCTGGACCTGGAACTGTGGCCAGGTGTTGGAAAACCTCAACAATTACCTTCCCTCGCCCTCGTTTTGGAACTCCTCCACGACCCCCGCTCCTTCAAAGCTCAAATGGACGCTGCATGGTGGCGTGCAGGACCTGTGCTCTAAAACATATCGTGGTAAGCATGCTGATTATCAGATTTGCATCGAGTTTACAAGACAACTTCACTTCCAGATGTCCCTTTAAAATACCTTCATTTTTAAAATCATTAAAGAGGATCTATTATGCTCATTTCCACGTGTATGTATACTTGTATTTTGGGTTTCTACCAGAACATGTTTACATGCGTTAATGTTCAAAAACGTTTTATTTATCTGATCCAAACTCTTCGGACTGCGCTCCAGCTCCCCTCTAACTAGCTTTATTTGAGGGTGTGCCAAACTAGCCGCTAGGCAGGTATTAGGCATATGTGTTACTCTATGACATCACCACATTAGAGAAGAAAAGGCTGGAATTCACACCAGAGCAGTGGCGAAGTACGGCCTGCGGCAAGCTGCCATGCAATGTTTATGAAAAGCTGCGACCGTTTGATTCTGCGCAAAGTGCTGCCAAACTAAAAGTTGGGAAAAGTTGAAGTTTTAGCAGCGAAATGCAGCCAGAGAGCCCCCGCAGATCCTGACATGTTGACCTATGTTACAAAGAATTTCTTCCCGCTTGAAACACATGAGACCTGTGACCTCCCGGTCACAGAAAAATATAATTATTGTGGTGAGCCGCACTTTGCCTCTGCCTGGTGTGAATTCTGCGTAATAGGTCCTCTTTAATCCTGAGCAACATAGAATATTATATAGACAATACAATAGACGACAGATACACACACTTTACACAATCTGCTTAGCTAATTAAGTTATTAGTCAAGTTATTTTTGTGATCATTTTTATTGAAATTTGAACAAAAGAAATAGGAATGGGATTAGAAATGGATTAATCCAAAGGGAACAATACAATTTAAATAAGATGAAAAATAAAAAATAAGGCACTAGAAATGTGTGTTGATTATTTATATAAATTGTATTCAATATGTATCATTCATTATTATTATTTATACATGTTTTTTTTATTTTCTAATATTTTTTCTTTATTATTTCAATCATTGCTTTGAATGTATCTTATATTTTTATACTTTCACTTACTCATTATTATAATTATAATAATAATTATTATTATTGTTATTATTATTATTATAATTATAATTATGTAGTTAAAGTATATTTTATACAAGGATAGGTTCATTATCAATAATATATCATTACCACATTTTTTTCTTTAACTATTAATGACTTTATTTTAATTCATTTTCTGGTTTCAATATTTGTTTTGATAAGATCCATAAGTAATAAGAAATGAGATCACAAATAGTGCATTTGAGGAGTCTACAAATCATCCTCTATTAAATGGACTGAAGTCTCTCATTACACAGCTGTAGTGATACAGATGTGATACAGTGACCCAGTGAGCTGCTCCTTCACTGTATGTTAGACGTACTGTTGTGGAAGCCACAGCTGCATCTGATCAAAAGGATATAGCGAAATGTTGCTTTCAGGGCATCTTTGCGGACAAGTGGCCGACTGCCAGTCAGAGAGCCAAGGAAAACACTGCTGGTGTTTGTAAACTCCTGTAAAAACACAGCGTTGTCCCTGCCCTCAAGTATATTTGTATTTATATATAGTTTTCAGTCCAGATTAAATCTAACCATGGCGGTCAACAGCTAAGCCTCATTTCCGCTGTCAGTATACCGTTCTTACCAATATCAAATGTCACGGCTGTTCATTGACAAACTGTACCGCGAGGCTCAGACAGCCGTGTAGTTAACAGGCTCTGCTCGGCTGCAATTAAAACCAGATCTGCCATAAGACCAGAAAATCTCCCTTTACTTTCTTCTTTATCCTTCCTCTCCTCAGTCTCTTTTTACTGTTTTTGGTGGCAAGGGAATCGGGACTCATAGACATTTTCGACTTTCAAGTGTCGATCTTCACAAGTTTCTTTGTGAAGTCAACCCGCTGCTGGAGAGGAATGCCTCCGACATTAGTCAGCGGAGGAGCAGCTCCAGCCAGTGGTGGAGCAGAGAGGGAAGTCAGGGAGGGAGTTTCAGAAATCTTTCCTCCCTCGTTTAACATGTCTGCCCTACTTTCCATTGGCCTAACATGTTCTGGTAACACTACAGATCCAGCCTCTCCCCCTCTCTCTGTCTCTGCTGCTCTTTTCTTCACACCGTACTTTACTTCTAGAGACCAGAACGGCAACCTCAGGGTATTTAATCAAACTGTAGAGCTATAGATACAGATCTAGTTCATAAGTTAAACCATCCTGGTTCAAAAAGATCTTTCTATGGAGTCTAAATATTTACATCTAATCCTTTTTTTTAAATCAAAGCTGCTCTGTTATGAAATATAGTTCATAATAACATTTTCCTGTTTGTTTCCTCTTCCTTCTGCTGACCACTATGTGACTTTACTGTTTTGACTGTAACATCATCCTCTGTTTTTCACCATGTGTTTGATTATACAAGTCACTGGGAAAACAAGTAAGGTATTTCAGTTCAGCACAGTTCACAGCCGTAACTTTAGGCAACACAAGCACGGCACGTCTCTCCCGCCGCATGCAGGGCTTTAAAGGAGACTTATCATGATTATTTTCAGGTCCATACTTGTATTTTGGGTTTGTCCTAGAACATGTTTACATGCTTTATAGTTAAAAAAAAAACGCTTTATTTTTCACATACTGGCTGTGCTGCTGCACCTCTTTTCACCCTCTGTCCGAAACATGCCCCGCCCTCCCGAAAAGCCCAGTCTGCTCTGATTGGTCAGCTGGGCCACTCTGTTGTGATTGGTTAACCAAATCAAACTCTTCGGACTCCAGTCCAGCTCCGCTCTAAATAGCTTTGTCATAGGGGGTGCCAAACTATCTGCAAGGCAGATATTTTGCAAATGTGTTACTTGGTGACATCACCACGTTACGGAAGAAAAGGCGGGACTTCAATCAAGGTGTTTCAGGCAGTTCACAAGCAGTGTTTCTGTGGAGGAGAGTCACTCCCTTTGGCATGATCTTTGTAACTTTGCAGACCTTTTACATGCACAAAAAACAATATAACACACTAAAGGAAAGGAAAAAAGCGCAAAAGCATAATAGGTCCTCTTTAAAGTCTCTCCTCTCTTTGCTCCCCAGAGATCTACACGATCCAGGGGAACTCTCACGGCCGCCCCTGCTATCTGCCCTTCCTGTATGACGGCCAGTGGTTCCACAACTGCACCAGCATCGGCCGTGAGGACGGTCACTTCTGGTGTGCCACCACCTACGACTACGGCAAAGACGAGCGTTGGGGCTTCTGTCCCGTAAAGAGTGAGTTATCACGTTGCCAGAAACTCAGCGAGCTTCACCACAATTTCCTCTCACCCAACTGTTTACTGTTATATCCTCCTGCTCTCTCCCCCGGTCTAACTGACGTCTTATCCCCCGCTCTCACTGTCAGGCAGCGGCTGTGAGACCTTCTGGGATACCGACCCGCTGACAGACAGCTGTTACCAGTTTAACTTCCAGGCTACGCTGTCATGGAGCGAGGCTCGGATCAGTTGTCAGCAGCAGGGAGCGGACTTGCTAAGCATCACCAAGCTGCACGAGCAGACGTACATCAATGGTAAAGTCAATGTGCACATGTGTATATTTGTGTACAGCACAAGGCATCCACTCATGTTGTAGCTACTTGTTTGACATATACATTGATATTCAATCTTGTGACGGGCTCAATGCATTGGGTGGAATATAGTCTCAAAAAATATCAAATGCAAGCCTGCTTCGAAAATAATCTGAGGCACACTGTTAGGTTTTTGCCGAATAAAAATGACATTGTTTTACATGGCAATAAGTATTTAAAATGACCTTCATCTGGGTTGTCATACTTTGGTATTGTTTCGGGTGGACAAAAAGCTAATGCATTGAAAATAACGGTTCATCTGAACCTCAGAAATATGCAGCAAGCACAAATTAATCAGCACTGAGCAAACCGACAATCATTGATTTATATCCTGATATACAAAAATTAAGTCTAAGACCATTTGAAATTTGAAGATTTTCTGTTTCCTTTTTACCTGTAAGGGTGCTATTTCCCTTTTCACCCCTGATCAAATCGGCAGTGACAATAATAACCTTGATTTCTTAAAGGTACAGTGTGTAGGATTTGGCGACATCTAGTGGTGTGGTTGCAGATTGCAACCAACCAAGTACCCCTCCGCTCACTCCTCCCTTTCCAAGACTGCTGTAACGTGAGCCACCGAGTACCACGGTTTTTCCACTCTGCGGCTCACGTGACCGCAGTTTCACAAGCGTGTCGGAGAACTACGGTGAATTTCAGGTGACGTAAAAACACGAAAGACTCTCTAGAGTCCGTGTTTTGGTTTGTCCGTTTCTGTAGAAACATGGCGGAGCAACATGGCGGAGTTCGTGAAGTAGACCCGCTCCCTATGTAAATATGAAGGGCTCATTCTAAGCTAACAAAAACAACAGTCCTTATTTTCCGGTGATTATACGCTAATGAAAACATAGTTATGAATATTATATTCCATTTCTGCTAATAGATCCCCCGAAATGCATCACACTGTTCCTTTAATAATTTTCTAATATCAGTGATCACCATATTACCAATTACAAGGAGGCACACATTTCAATCAAGCCTTTGTTTCTTAGTTTGTCTGTGACAAACATGAAAAATATCAAATATTAATGGGTTATTTAATGGAATTTGCTGTGCAGCATAATATTAACTGCTGCACACATTCACTCTCCCAAACAGGGATAATTGATTTTTTTGGGATGTTGTGACCCTGTTGCTAATATTAGGCCATAATTATATAACAATTCTGTCATCTCACCAATACAGTGTTGACAGTTAAAATCATGGCTAACTGGAGAGATTGTTGGGCCTAAGAGGAAGCTGAGTGTTTTCTTTTATTATGTCTTCCTTCACAAAAGAGAAAACAGATGGGAGGGGGTGTTGTATTTCATAACATTTGAGGAAGGTGTTTTTCTGCTGTTTTAGGTTTACTGACGGGCTACAGTGCTGCTTTGTGGATTGGCCTCAATGACCTGGACATCAATGGAGGCTGGCAATGGGCCGACTCCTCACCACTCAAATATCTCAACTGGGAGTCAGGTTAGACTGCAAAAACAACTCGACCTTCTCTGGCTTTTTTAAGCTTCAAGTGTCTGTGGTCTTTTTTTTTTTTAAACATCTATTTCCCACAGAATGCTGAATGAGCATGTTTGCTCATTTTTAGCAACAGTTCAAACACACTCTTCCAGTGCATTTGCAATCTTTTACTGCCGAGCACTGGAGTATTTGGGGGTTAAGTGGCTTGAACAAAGGTACCTTGGCATTAGTGATGTTTTTGAAGAGTTTGTTTTCTTACTCTCATCTTCCAGACCAGCCGAACCACGCTGAGGAGGAGAACTGCGCTGTTATAAGAACTGAGTCATCAGGTCGTTGGCAGAACCGCGACTGTTCTGTTGCTCTGCCGTACGTCTGTAAGAAGAGGCCCAATGCCACCATGGACCCGTTCACTACTGGTCAGTGTAGAGGCATTCATACAGCAGTTACAGTCCTGCCACTGTGCCAGAGTGCCGAGTCCAGAGTTTGATGGATTTTATCTTTCTGCTCCCACAGACTCGTGGGCAGATGATGAGAAATATGAGTGTGATGTGGGCTGGCAGGCCTTCCAGGCTGGCTGCTACAAGCTGACCTCAGAGAAGATCGACTGGGATACGGCTCAGAAAACCTGTCAGAGGATGGAGGCCAACCTGGTCAGTGTCCACACCCTGCCTGAGCTAGAGTTCATCATACGCAACCTCAAGAAAGGTGAGTTGTCCATTTTTTGTACTAGATCTTTTCTTCTGAGCTGCATCTTTCTGAACTTGCAATAAAAAAACATTTAACCTTTTTTTCAGCATATTCCTGTTGAGATTTATAATGTCTTTTACAAGGGAGTCCTGGCCAAGAAGCACAAATAACAGACTTAAAACAAAACAGCAAAAAGTTAAAAACAACATAAGACATTTCATATAAAAGAAACAAGTAACAGACGTAAAACAAACAGTAATTGCATCAACCAATGAATTAGCAGTGTTGCTTAGGAACAGGACAAGTACATTCAACGTTCAAACAGTCCTTAATAAAATCTTGCATGCTTATAAAATAATCTAGTTTAAATTACTTTGTAGTTTTCACAAAGATGAGGGTGCAAAACCTTTCAAGAGCACTTTCACCAAAGACAGAGTGGGTTCGACGAATGACGTACATAATCTGTCCAAACCCACACCATCTTTGGTGAAAGAGTTTTTGCACCCTCATTTTGGTGTGAGCTACAGAGTCATTTTAAACTAGATTATTGCTTTGCTATTGGGAGCCAGAAAAATAAATAAATAAAATTCTCTCAAATCAGAGTTCAATCTCTGCACCACAGGACATCCACTATCCAGACAGGAGAAGTGAAGGATTTTGATATTTTTTTGTATAAATATAGAAGAAACGCTCAACTAAGGAAAAAAAAGACAGGAGTGCGTGAAACTAATGTTGAAGTTGAATGGGTTCACAGAGAGTTCAAACACTCACATCTATCCCAACGCTCTTTAAAAGCTATTCTTCAATTTCTATTGTAAGCACAGGTCAGCACCGATGTGGAGATATTTTCTGCAACAAAAACAAGTAAATATTTCTGTTAAAAGAAGTAAAATAGTTTCCAGCAGTTTTCCTACATTTCATGCCCACATCATCTCCAGAGCAAACTCAAACGTAGTGGAAACTAGGCAGTTCACCCGTTTCCCTGAGCTGAAAAACAGCACATGAAGAGAGGAATCCAATTTTTAGGTCATGGAAATGCTCCAGTGTAGTTATTGAACCTCATGGAAAAGTTAGTCAGTTTCATATTACAGTCATAGTTGGAACCCTAATCCTATTTCTGTGTTTCCTAATAGTCTTCCTTACCTGCCTGTCTGTCTGTGTCCTCTGTCCAGTGGTGGAACGTAACTAAGTGCATTGACTCAAGTACTTAAATACAATTTTGAGTATTTGTTGTATATTTGTACATATTTCTTATATTCTCATTTTCTCATTTTTTAATTTTAATACATATATTTCTTTACATATTGTGTTTATATTATAGCATTATGTACATAATTTACATGTTACATACTCGTTTATTTCTATTTTTTACATTTCTTTATGTTTATACAAGAGCAACTGTTTGACTTTAATTTCCCCCCGGGGATCAATAGTATTTCTGATTCTGATTCTGAGGTACTTGTATTTTATATGTATATTTTTTGCTACTTTATACTTGTACTCCACTACATTTCAGAGTTAAATATTTACTCCACCAACACATTGATGCATCAGTGCTAATACTTTTGTATTTTTACTTAGGTAACGGAGTATTTTTAAACTGTAGTATTGCTACTTTTACTCAAGTAAAAGCTCTGAATACTTCTTCCACCTCTGCCTCTGTCAGAGATTGACCAGCTATGGATCGGGCTCCATGACACTGATATGCAAATGGACTTCCAGTGGACGGACCACACGCCCGTCATCTTCACCTACTGGCACCCGTTTGAACCCAACAACTTCCGCAACACTCAAGAGGATTGCGTCTCCATCTGGGGAGCTGTGAGTGACCCCCTTCACCCCTCACACTGACCCCCCAAAGTTAATGGACTCTCACTGTTGGCGAGTCTCCTCAGTTTGTATACATTTAACAGCTGTGCTCTCTCTCTCGCTGTTTGTGTCCTGCTTACATGTGCAGGAGGGCCGCTGGGATGACAGCCCCTGTAATCTGACTCTGGCCTCCATCTGTAAGAAACCGGGAACAAAGAGTGACGGGAAGCCACAGCACCAAGACTGCAAACAAGTATTACTTTTTATCTCTCATTTTGACATTTACTGTTTATGCTTTACATTACTGATTTTTTCAGTTCTGGATTAGATACAATTTTTTTGTGTTTTGTCTTCCTGTATCTCTCAATTTTACTCCACAAAGACTCATTCAGATCTCCTGCAGCATTTTTGTGCTTTTATTCCAGCTGTTGACAGTCTGTTGTGTTGCTGGGGGCGTAATTATTATTCTAAGTGTTTCAGCAGCTCCTTCACCTTTGACCCCTTCCCCCAGAACTCTCCTTCATCTCTCACCCTTCCACATGGTCCACTAGTTCGCCTCCAGTCTGTAACTGTGATTTAAATCACTCCATTATGACTGCGAGCAAACTGAAAGCTGGACGCACACACACACATTCTTCCCTTAGCTTATACTGGCCCAATAAAACAAAACAAAATACATCCTATTTTTAAGGTATTCAAATTGTGACATATTGTTTGTGTCTCAAACAGTGCTTGAAGTGGGCCGGTACTCACCGGTACGCAGTACCAGTACTTCTTCATTTTTACTCTTTGGCGTACCGTGACTTTTTCTTGCACACCGACACTTCTCACAAGCTGCCGGTACTCTTCTCTGCCCTCTCCATATCCAGTTCTCTGTGAGATTCATAACGGTGCAGCTTATTTGCGCCGCGCCTCATAAGCCGTATGAACATAAAAACTATGTGGGGAGTATCTGGATGAGCCGACGGACGGCACGGGGGAGGGAGGTGAGAACAAGGGTGCTGTAATTTACCGATACAGTGTTCACGTCCTTTTTGTGAAATAAAAAGTGAACTGTTCTTCATAACTTCTTTTATTTGTGAACAAATATTTTTTCTGAATCTGCTCTTTTAGGGCAAACATTTCCAGAAGAATGAAATGTTCAGACGAAAGCTGTGATAAATAATAAAATAATCATTTAACTAGTAATAATAATGGTCCAAAATGATGTAAAATTGCATAGTTTTAAGTCAAAAACCTTTAAATTTTCTTGGGGGAGGACCCCAAACCCAATATCTCCTACTATCTCTTATTCACTGTCGAAATTCATAATGTGTTTCTTTATAATATTTAGGAGCATCCTGATTGGGACACTGCTCCTAAAACCTGAATGATACCCGACTATAGGCTACAAATAGCACAGGAAAGGAAACTATTAACACTAAACACACCACCTTAACCCTATAATGTTCCAGTTGGAATATTATTGCAGTATTATAGGCCTACTATAGAAAGATGCACAGCCCAAGTATTATAATAATATAGAAATAAAAACCCAACTGATTATGACTGATATAGTATAACATGCTTAAAGAAATAATGAATAAATAGGAATAAGACCGATACACACGCCAACATGTGAATAAGAGTACTGGCAGTTGTTTTTTTCCACTTCAAGCACTGGTCTTCATTCAACAAGTGTGTTCATTACACACAACAGAAATGCACTATCACGCCCTCTACTTGCACCCACATGGTGAACTAAATCCCATCTGGAGAATCCATCTACATCTGTCTCTGATTTCAGCCCATAATTCTCTCCATATGAGGCCTCTCATACCTGACTTGTCCCTACCTGACCATTGCTGCTGATGGTCACCGTCCAAGTCAATAGTTTTCCCAGTAATGTGTGACATACAGGGGATAATTATAGTGAGAAAAAGAAGAGTGTGTTTGTGTGTCTTTGTGCCCTTCAGCAGTGTTATATTTCCGCTAAGCGTTGATTTATGATGTAAATGATCTGAAGTCGAGTCGTGCTGTTTCTCAGCTGCTACATTCAACAGAGATCTTTGTATGGATGGATGGACCATTTGTTTTGGCGTAATGGATCTTTACCCCTCTCTCCCTAGGGAGCGAGGCATCATGGGTGGTAATGTGACGAGGGTCATTTGGCATGGCACACGCTGCACGGCCCTGTGGCGGATCAGCTCGCTTCACACAACATGTGAAACAACAATGACAGAAAACCTGATGACCGCTTCAGCAACATCACACCACACGATCCCCCAAAACCATATGATACACCCCATCCAACGCTGGGCTCATTACTCAAAACATGTAATGGATTGCTCATCACTATGCTGTCAATTTACTGGAGCAGTCACTCGTTACACTAGTGTTGCTTTATACTTCCACAGATAGTGATTTTATTATGAGGATAACTCAGCCTCTTCATGTGTGAATAAACGGAGAGATGAGACAACACTGATCTCTAATGTCAGAGGCGGCCCGGGGCGTCAGCAGCTGCTCAGGGCCCCTCAGTCACCAGGGGGACCCTACAATAATTGAGCTCTTTCGGTTGTGTTTGTGATTATTTAAGTGTTTAAAGCAATATTATGTTCCTGCAATGGAGGAGGCTGCAGTTTTAGGACTACGTTTCTTAATTTTTTCCCACCCAAATACTACTTTATGACCGCTGCAACGTGATCTCACAGAAATAGCCCACGTTAAATGACCAAGACCTCTTAACACTGCATTACATGACGCCACAACGGAAAAAATGGAGGTTTAAGCAACAAAACTACTTTGTTGGTGGTTGATGGTTTGGGTTAAATTAAGTACCGTTACGTTTTTTATGTAACTTAACCTTTGCAAACTGCCTCCCTGATTGTTCAGTGGAAGACGACAGAACCGCTAAAGGTCCCAACGACTCCTGAGAGAGAGAGAGATGCAACTATAAAACAGAATAGAAATAACATGTTATTGACATTTGACTGGCTGATAACATGTATTGTGGGGGTAAACAGGCAGTCAGCACAGTTCAATTATTTAAATCAAAATCTTTTTATTGGGGTTTTGCAGGATATAGCAAAAGTGCAGCGCTATTTGGTAACCAAAGAGGAATGACAGGTATGAGTATACATTATTAAAAGCTGGCACCAATGCCAACAAATAAACAAGGCAAAACAAAGGATGTATATAATCTATGTATATCAACAATAAAACAATCCCTCCCCAGTCACTACCAGCGAGCCATACGGAAAGCTAACTGCACGCCAAGGACTTGCGATGAATTATTGAATACTGTATGATGTAGTCAAACTGCACTTAGTAATCAAGTACTTACAGTATCTGGAATGTATTTAAAATGGGCCCCATGCTTTCAGGAATTTCCCATGTGAATATTGAAGCGAGTATCTGATTTTCTCAAGCTTTAAGCAAAACATGATGTCCGCCAACCATTGTGTGTGAGTGGGAGGGGCAGCGCCCACAGTTAAATTATTACAATTATTCAAAACAATGAGTATTAAATAAGCATTTACACTGAAGACTTCACAAAAACACTATGATCCTAGACATGCGGTCCTGAAACTTCTGCTTCCTCTATTGCAGGAACACTTTCGCTCTTTAAACTACGTCACCACAGCTGTTTCTCTGAGTGTTTACTGTTGCCGTGGATGGGTTTACAATGTAGTTAATGGAAAGTCTGATGCGACTCTTACAGTCGCTAAAAGGTGCCTTGTGCGTCGGTATCACACACTGACGGCCGTGACGTAGCCCCGGTATTTGACGCCCTGGAAATGAGAACAGGCTGGCTTTACAGAGCTCTATAGCGAGTTTCAACTCATAGCGTTGATTTCAGGCACAGCAAGCAGATGTTTTCAGCCAAAAAGCTACCTGCTGTACACTACCTGCTCAGCACCAAACAGCAGACAGACACAGTTAGAGACTAGCTGGTGAACAAAGTGGAGCATTTAGCACCTAAAGAGCCAGATATTTCCCTCAGGAGTCAGTAGAGACCAAAAACAGTATTGTATTCACGCACTTTCCATAAGAAAGACATGCTGTTTTGCTGCTTAGAGCCCTCCAAGAAATGTGATTGAGGACTTGAATATAATGTTTGGATGGTTCAGCTTCTGTGTCATTGAGATAACAACAAAGTTAATATATAATGGACATATGGGTGAAATCAGGTGGTGTTTCATAACATTTCTACATTGATTCTTGTTCAAATATGTTTCAATACTGTTTCATGTTATTAGGAACATGCTATAAGTCAATACAGATGACTGTAAGACATGGGAAAGGAAGGAGTGTTAAGGAGACATGAGTTTCAACAGATCAGGCCTCTCCAGCAGCTGTAATCTTTGAGGTTTTTGTCTCGATGCCAAACGTGGTTGTGCAAAAAGCCTGAGGTCAGGCTTATCCACAGAGAGCTGTATAGGAACTGTCTCCCACTATCATTCTCCTGTAAAACCTCACCCCCGGTGACCTTCTGCGTGTTGGCTGCGCTTCGCATCTGTACACGTCCACGACTACAGTAGGCCTCAGCGAGCTGTCGGGAGGGATCGAGGCCAGGGAACAGTTATTTCTGCATGCCTAGACGTGCTCTTTTTATTCTGCGTTTGGGATACAGTTGACTGGTGTAAATGGACGCTCTTCTGTTTTGATGTTAAAATGGCATTCAGATTATTTTCTGAGACAACATTTATGTTTTTTTTACCTCTGCAGAATAGGACATGTTTTAGGTAGATGCTTGTCTGTCTGTCTGTGAGTTGTTTTCTTGATTCCTTGGTCTTTCACAATAGCCACTCTACCCCCAAAAGTTATGTTGATTCTTCATTTTCCTTTAACTGTTCCAATTTGTTGTTGCCATAGTTCCTAAACTTGGCCTAGTGCTTCTGAAAAATTATCAATTCACTCAACATTTTTCACTATCCTTCCATTTAAAAAGCACCAATATTGCTGGGATTTTGACTGTATCCAAATTTCTGCATGAGTTTCTGCCTCCATGTGTATTTTGATGCACATCCAGATACAGATTTTGAATGATTGAATTAGGAAATTTAAAGTGTTGCACCTCCTTTATAGATGTTTGTCTCTTTGAATGGTTTATTTTGGGGTTTTCTTATTTTCCATATCATGCTAATCTTCTCTGCTCTCCTCTCATCTCCTCTCCTCTCCTCTCCTCTCCTCTCCTCTCCTCTCCTCTCCTTTCCTTTCCTCCCCTCTCCTCTCCTTTCCTCTCAGGGATGGAAGTGGCACAGTCCAGCTTGTTACTGGGTGGGAGAAGATCTGTTTACCTTTGATGAGGCCAGGAAGTCCTGTGAGGATCAAGGAGCCGCTCTGGTAACCATCACCAACAGGTACGAACAGCAACAACACACACATAGAGATATCACAGTGTGGTTAGTCATCGCCGCCTTTCTAAAAGTCTGTAACTCTTCAAAGGTTCGAGCAGGCCTTCGCCAACAGCCTGGTGTTCGGTCGCTCTGGTGACTCCTTCTGGATCGGCCTCCATGACCAGGGCAGCCCCGGCTCTTTCCACTGGCTCAGCGGGGATGAAGTGTCCTACACCAACTGGAACCGCGACCAGCCAGGTAGGTCACATACGTCATGTTTGAATGAGCGAGCGAATGATGATCTGATGCTGTATTACAGGATGCAGAATGACCAGATTGGGGTTGGTACAATATAGCTTCACCTCCACCCACTGCCTCTTCATATCTTTATTCCTGTTGCTGTGATGAATTCACTTCTATAGCTGGATATTTTCAACATGAGGTCGATTCTGAACCAGAGCCAATTTATGGATTTAATCTACAAAGGAGAAACTGGATTGGTCCCAGGTGCTTTTCTTTTTGGCCAAAATGCAGATTCAGAACTACATCCTGATATCCTGAAAAATCTTTGATTAGCTGACGATCTGTGAAGATTATCAGCAGCAATCAAAACCAGCCAGCGGGGATATATGTTCTGATTTAAAGTTAATGTATCAAAGTTGGACCAGTTTGTTGAGGAAATTGTAAACTGTGTTTAGTCTTCCAACCATAGACAGTATATATAGATGGTCCACGCGTCTCCACTTCCCCCCCTGTACAAAAGTGAAGCCAAAATACCCCGGATACCGGATCTGCCATCATGATAATTTGACGTCATTTGGAGCCAGAGTCTGCACTTTCCCCCCTTTTAATAGCATCAAATAACTAATTAAAACCAAAACTTATCAGAAAAATAAACACTTGAACATACATCAGCGTGATAAGAACTACCTAAAGTGACAGAAACTATCTTTGGGAAATATGTATTTGACGTTTACTTTGACTTTTTAGTTTGGCCTATGTCTCATCCGCTGACATGGAGGAGGCGGGTTTTATGATCTATACTGCAGCCAGCCACCAGGGGGCGATCCAGGTGTTTTGGCTTCACTTTTTGGGAGCTGTCATGTTGTCCATCTTTATATACAGTCTATACTTCCAAAGTATACTCATTGTAGCACCACAGGAATGAGGCAGCAAATGGGAGAATACTCCTTGTTTCAGACTTTTATGGATTTTGGATTCCCCATCATTCCTAAACCAGACCTGGAGACGCAAAAAAAACAGTTGTGGGCGAGTCCTCTGGCTTTAGAGTCACTGACAGAGCCAAACATATGAACTGTCTGACCTGCACAGATTAGAGCTGCACTTTGCTCTAGTAGACGTGGCTGATTAAAGGACATCTCTGATTTTTTTATTATTATTATTTTCACTTTATCTGTAGATTTCTGTCACATGACAACATTTCTAGTTTGATAAAACCTGGTAAAACACACACATCAAGAGTCCGATAGGATGGGTGCTGGAACAAAGAAATATAGCAGAATAAAACACATAGATCTGCACACCAAATAGCTTCTGTTTGTTTTTATTATGCTTTAACGAGTTATTCAGTGTGCGAACACTTGTTAGATTTTCATAATATATTCATAAACCCCCAAAATTCAACGCTTCAGGTGGCACCCGAGGCCGAAAAAGCAGAAAAACTCACTACAGTTTAACTCCAACACCTCTATTTGTTCTCTTTAAAGTAGAGCTGCAACAATTAATTGATTAGTTGTCAACTATTAAATTAATCACTAACTATTTTGATAATGATTAATCGGTTTAAGTTAAAAATAAAAAGTCAAAACTCTCTGATTCCAGCTTCTTAAATATGAATATTTTCTGGTTTCTTTACTCCTCTATGACAGTAAACTGAATATCTTTAAGTTGTAGACAAAACAAGACATTTTAGGATGTCATCTTGGGCTTTGTTTGACATTTTTCACCGTTTTATTTTATGTTATAATGAGATAAAACAGTTTCATCATGTAGATCCATAAGGAGATTAGAGGAATAGAGCCCAGATGGGGTTTACAGGAAATGTGGCCGTTGTTTTTGAGAAAAGTTTAAAGTAGCTGTTGCCTCATAAGAAACGTGTAATCACATTTTCCACACATTTTTTTTTCATTCCTCTATTTCCACACATTTCATCAGTGTAGTCTCTTTCTCTCCTCTCACCTACACTTCACCCTGTATCTATTTCAGTCAGCGTCCGCGGCGGCTGCGTCACCATGGCGACGGGCTTTGCTACAGGTCTGTGGGAGGTGAGGGAGTGTGCGTCATCCAAGGCGAAATTCATCTGCCGTCAGAACCAGGACACGTCTCTGAGCCCCGAGCCCCCCGTCCCTCAGCCCACCCCGAGCCTCAGCGGCTCGTGTCCCACCGGCTGGAAGAGCAACAGCAACCTGCGCTACTGTTACAAGGTTCACACCATCATACACTATACTCTGCTGGAAGCCTCTTTCATTTCCTGTCACACTTTCATTCATTCAGTCTTGGACTGAAATGGCCTTGGCTAATATTTGAATAGTTAATTACCTTTTTCTCATTTTAATGTGGAAGCTTCTGAGTGTATTATATGTAGATGTGATCACGTTTTACAAAGGAGGATGATTAAGTTCAACTTCTTCAGAGTGACAAATAATGTAGCTTTGTGCTTTCCAAGTGTCTTGTCCAGTCTGATGATTAAATTTACATTTCATCTAGATTATGGACATTCATATAGTTTCAGATGTAACTCGTTCATTATGAATTGCTGAAACAAATGTTGTATGATGCTGTAGTTCATAACGGGAACGTATCTTAGATATACATTAGTCCAGAGGAAACTGTTTATTCGTAACATTTAGCACATCTGAAAATGTATTTTTAAAAGCTTATTTAGCATATATACGTCATAGCATTAACTGGACAGGTCGTGGACATATGTATACAGTAGTTTTACCAATACCAATACGATGCCTTGCTTCAGTGAGTATACTGTACCTTTTAACTATAACAAAAAAAAAACATATCTTTATAATACATCAGTAATTGATGTTGTTTAAACTGAACAGCCATACACAAACTTTACCTCAATAAAATATAGTGTAGAATTAATATATTGAAAAAATGTAATAACTAAAAAACAGTTTCTACCCCAGAGCCATACATGAACTGTCAAACACTGACACCAACTGTCTGTCAATAATATCAGCACTACCACACTTAAAGCTACTTTGTATATATGTCTTCAGAGCTTTACATTACGTTTTTACATTTCAGCTGCACCGTTTGTATGTATATATAGAACTACAGATGGTTACTGTACTTTATACTGTATTCCAGCTGCACCTTGGTTTATTCCTTTGTATATAATATTATATATATATATAATATTTATTTATTACTTGTATATAGAGTCAATAATACTCCACAAACATGCAATATCGAAAGTGCAATATCTTACTGTTTTTATAGGTCAAGCAAATACATATTTTCTATTTATAATATATATATTTTTTTACTTTTCTTTATTTGTATTACTGTTTAATATATTTTTATGCACCTTAAGAAATTAATAATTTGACACAAAAACGGTCCGCCAGAGTCCGACATCAGAACTGCATCCAGAGCAACGGTCTGCTATAAAGAAATAACAGACTGTAGAATTGACCAATCAAAATCGAGTATTCAACAAAGGAGTGTAATATATTAATATAATAAATAAATAAAGATAAAATTGACGAGAATTAATAAAATTATTTAAATCGGTAAAGCCTGTAACAGTGCCAAATTCTTCACAGTTTTTACCGTCAAGTTGTGGACACATTAGTGGAAGTAATACTACTGTTAAAACTAATTGTTTTACACCAGTATTGCATTTTAATTGGACTATAATGACACCTTCATCATCACCTGTGTGCAGGTGTTTCATTCCTCCCAGCTGGAGAAGAAGCTGAGCTGGCTGCAGGCTCACCTGTCCTGCCGGAGACACGGAGCCAACCTGCTGAGTATCAGCAGCCCTGACGAGGAGCACTTTGTTCTGCAGGTCCTCCATGAGGCCTTTGGGTGGGTGTTCACCTCTGACCAGGTGACATGTGATGTAATATGATAGTAGCGATGGCGATGATGATTTATGATGATGATGATGATGATGATGATGATGATGATGATGATGATGATGATGTGGCCCACAGGGAGTCAGAGGACCATGAGCAGCACTGGTTTTGGATTGGACTGAACCGCAGGAACCCGATGGACAATGGCAGCTGGAAGTGGAGCGATGGACTGGCTGTGAGTAAAGACCAGATACAGCCGAACTGTGTGTACAGATACCGGAGTAGCACAATCTGTTTACTCTTTTCTTGTGTGTCAGTTCACGTACCAGAACTTCGGCCGCTACTACTACAACGTCCGGCAGTGTGCTGCAGCAGACCTGGGCACTATGACCTGGCTGGCCATGCACTGTGACTCTGAGTTAGACTGGATCTGCAAGATCCCCAGAGGTACAGCAACATTGGGCCTTTCCTTTGGGCTTATTTAGAAAGACCTATACTGTACGGGTACATCTTTAAATCATACTTCAGAATTATTGTTTTTTGTATAGAGTGCTGCAGGAATGAGTTCTAAAACCCCTAAAAAAAAAAGGAAATTAGAAAAGTAAAGCGTTTTTTGATCATTAAAGCATGTAAGCATGTTCTAGTAAAAACCCAAAATACAAGTATAAACCTGAAAATAAGTATAAAATGTCCTCTTTAACATTTTAGGACCCATCAATGTTTTTTTTTGAATGGGTTGTTACTTAGATGCCTGAAATGGTTAACACAAGCTTAAGAGATTTTAACGTTTTGTTCTATGACATAGATAGATAGTCCCTCTCATTCATTTTTTTACATGTCTTAAAAGAGGCGGTTGCTAACAAGCGGCTAAATGAGACTACTAAATGTCATCACGCCAAACACTAGTCCGCCTTCAGCTTAGTGGAGGCGACATGAAGTCATGCGACCGTAGTGTCGTTTGTCTATAGCCTAACGTTAGCGTTTTACTTCTGGCTATGCTTCAAAAAACATGAAAGTGGTGTTTATTTGTGGAGATTATTTTAGGTATCATAAACATGTGTTTGCCACAGAGCTTATTTTCTTCAATAATCCAAATCCCAATAGAACAATCTCATTGGCTTTTTGTCGAGGGAACCAGTGCGATGCTAACTTCCGGGCTGGCCTAAAAAAAATACATCATCCCTGCAGCACTCTATTCTATTTCATGTTGCACATTTTCTATTCATCTATAGAAATACCCTTTTCCACCTACAGCATCACTCTCTGATTTGAGTCTCTCAAGATTTCTTCCCTTTTTTTATTCATTACATTTTGGGTCTCTCACATTTCGTATGAATACACTTTTATCTTGTGTGTGTGTGTCTTTAGGTAGTGTCGAGAAGGAACCAGACGTCTCTGAAGGTCAGTCTTATTTTCTTAGCTTTGAACTTCTCTCAGCATACTGAACTGATCTCCTGAGGGCTTATTTCAAAACCTTCCTATTATGTCTCATGACTGTCTTCCCTTCTCCTCTCATCCCTCATCTGTCAGGCACCACTTCCCCGGAGTGGATCGGCTTCCAGGAGGCTGAGTATAAATTCTTTGACCACCGCACCACTTGGGACCAGGCCCAGAGGATTTGCTCCTGGTTCGACTCCTCGCTGGCGTCCGTCCACTCAGCTGAGGAGGAAGCTTTCCTAGCCAACACTTTAAGCAAGGCACTGCACACTTTATCAAAAAGTTTATTTGTATGAGTTGATATAATCCAAAAAAATGCAATTAATTGCTTGTGGTTTAGCAGCTTTATGAGGGCAAAACCCTCAGGCATACCTAACAAGCACCAACCTGTGTAATCTGTGTAATTATTGTCTATATTCTGCATGGCAGCCTTTTTCTACAGGCAAGCCCCATCTGTTAAACGTCTGTGTGGCCTCGACATGCCTTTTTCACAGTTCCTCTCTCACTTTCAGATCGTGAAGGTGACGTCTGTGTGGCCTCGACATGCCTTTTTCACAGTTCCTCTCTCACTTTCAGATGCTGAAGGTGGAGGGCGACAACTGGTGGCTGGGGCTTCACACCTACGAAAACGACGGCCGCTTCCGATGGTCCGACCACTCTGTGCTCAATTATGTGTCCTGGGCCCTCGGGAGGCCGCACCCAGTCAGCCGTGATCGCAGATGTGTCCACTTGTCCGCCACCAAAGGTAAGAACAGCCGGGATAAGAGGCCTCAAGAGACCAAATCAGATGCGGTACACATGCGTGAGCTTGTGTTTTTCACTCCTGAACAGCGGAGTGGTCTGATCAGAAGTGTCACTCTGACCTGCCCTACATCTGTAAGAGAGTGAATGTCACAGGCACCATTCCTCCAACTCCGTCGTCCCCCCACCCACCTTCAGGCTGCCCTGACGGATGGTCCTCCTATCAACATAAGGTAGAGCTACAACACATGAGTAGTTCTACATAATGCCATTATTACGTTGTATAAAGGATTCAGGATGTCTAGAAAGCGTCAAATAATTACACCATATAGGCAGTGAAGCATAGCAAGTAAACATGTACCTAATGTTTTATTTCATGCACCTGCTCAGGCTGTCTCATACACCGTTCATAGCTATACCTACGAAAAGTAATGCACTGTAATTCGTGTATAAATTTGTATGTAATCCACGTAATCATGAACCAGGAAGGATAAAAAACAACAAACGCCGCGTAGAGAGGAGGTCAGGGTAGATGGGTGGGTCAGAAACCACCGGACTTTCGCCCAGAAGACGTGTTCGTACCCCCGTGTGAAACCAGAAGTCAACATTGATTTATTTGTCATGTAACTTCCGTACTTAAGTTACGCCACTTCCGTAGTTATTATAATCCAAACCACGATCTTTTCCTAAACCTAACTAATTAGTTTTGTTGCCTAAACCTAACCAAGTTATTCCTTTGAAGACGGAAGTTCATTTGAAAAGACTGCATGTAGCGAGCGGCACTTGACACGTGTTGCTGGACATTCGGAGGAAAACACACGAAAAATGAGGAATAACTTTTTGTAAGATATCATACAAACCGTTGTATGAGGATCCGCTCCTTGTCCTAACTCAACCTAATCTGAGCAATCTTGTTTTTTTTAATGCCTGCAATGACATCTGGTGTTTCTGTAGTGTTTCAGAGTATTTGATCAGCCGTCCCGAGTCACATGGTCTGCAGCCAAGCTGAAATGTGAAACGCAGGGAGGAGTCCTGGCAGTGGTGTCCAATCACTTGGAGCAAGGTAATTAAAGCGAGCTGGGAGGTGGTGCTTAAGTTAATGAACTTACCTCTCTACTATGTAGATCACTTACTCTTTCAGGTATAATTAATTGTATAAGGTAAATGTGTATGATCTGTCACTGGGCGAAACCTATGCTGAAAGATGTAAGGCACGTCTCTATTGGCCAGTCTCGTTCGGAGGGACAGTTTGGCAACATCCACTGTTGGATTCACAAGCAAAGCTTTTGGATTTGCAAACAAAACTTTTTAATCACAAATATATTTTACATGCAATAAAACAATTTTTGATTGCAGTGTGGAAAGCTTTGCTCTCAAACCTGTTCTGTTTGATTGGATAATAAAGACACTTGCACTTGATTCTCCTCCTCGCAGCCTTCGTCACCACCCTGCTTCCCAATGCCAGTGTTGACCTCTGGGTGGGTCTGACCTCAGACTCTAAAGGTCATTTCCAGTGGGCCAAGGCCGGCCTGCTCAGCTACACCAACTGGGCTCCTGGAGAGCCACTCGACAACAGCGGACCGCACCACGACAAGACCCCGGTAGGTACCCACAGCACTCACCTATCAGCAGCACGCGTATCGTGGTTTTGTCCTCGATCTGTTTCCTGTTCTGATGATGTCACTGTCACCTCTCAGGGAAACTGTGTGGTGATGATTCACGGGAACCCGCAGAAGAACATCGGCATGTGGGCCTCCCGGGCCTGTGAGATGGAAAATAATGGCTTCATCTGTCAAAGGCAACAAGGTGTGAAATTGAATAACAACCACAACAATGTCTGCTTTAAAAGTGCACCACAAACAGAAGTGTGTCAACTCTGTGGTTTCTTCAGACTCAGGTCTCCCTCCGGCCCCGGCTCTGATCCCTGCCTCCCTGTCTAAGCCCGTGGAGCTGGGTGGAGTGACGTACCGGGTTGTGGAGAAGCGTCTGGACTGGACCGGCGCCCTGCACCTCTGTGCATCTTTGAACGGGACCTTGGCCATGGTGAAGGATCCCTACCAGCAGGCTTACCTCACACTGCTGATCAACAGCCTGCGCCGGCCCGCCTGGATCGGTATCTACAATTATGGAGTGAGCCTATTAACTTCCAGCATATCTTATTAGTATAATATTAATAGAGTTACACACGTGCAACAGTGTTTTCCTGCAGCGAATTGCAACTTCTTTCTTTTTTTATGTTTCCAGGGACGGAGCTTCACCTGGCTGGGTGAAGAAGAAGTGTCGTATTCAAACTGGAAAGATGGGGAGCCCCATCAGTCGGCTGGATGCGGTCACATGACCACTACTGGGCAGTGGACTATCACTCCCTGTGATGCCAAACTGGAGGCTGCTATCTGTCAAATTAGTGGTATGTGTGTGTGTGTGTGTGTGTGTGTGTGTGTGTGTAATGTAACAGCAATAAATATCAATTAACATGCTGCACAATGCACATAATAAATCACCAGAATGCCAGAATCCCTGATAACATCTCTAATAATAGAAGAATAGAACTAATAGATATCACTATGAAACTTCCCCAGTTAATGACTGTCATTACATTAATGACAATCATTTTTGTATTATAAGTCTGAAATTTTATGTTTATATGTGCAAATGAGGCATTATCTAATGCTAACTTTTAGTGAATTTAGGAGAAATCTACAGACACTAATAGACAAAGTAGTAAAATAAACACCTAAATGTGTATTTTGGATGTTTTCTTTCCACTAGTCTGAGAGAAGACGTGTTATAGAAGCAAAATAGCCCAAATTCTTAAAATTAACCAGTGCATGAAAAACAGTGTTTTTGCCAGTAGTGTCCCGCCTTAATCTCTGTTGTTTTTCCTCCTTGCCAGATGAGCCTGTGCTTCACGAGTGGATCTACCCCGGCCAGTGCCCTCACTCTCTGGGCGAGTGGGCGTGGGTGCCTTTCAGAAACCACTGTTACGCCTTCAACCTGCAAACTCTCAGACTGCAGCAGGACGCACGTACAACCTGTAAAAAAGGTAAAGAGGAGTTTCGAAAGCTCGTCCTGACTCTGACTCTGCTGCCCGTCCAGCTCATGATACTGAGCTGAAAGCCAATTAAGTGCAACACTTCTGACATTCTCCACTGCCAACACAATTGACAAAATGCATCAATATTGTCTAAATTTAGAAGTGTTGTTCATTGAGCTGGCTGCACAGTTGTTAAATCTCCTTACATGATCAATTCTCTGTTGTTCCATCTCTGTGCGTTTCTTTCTCTTCTAGTGGGAGCTGAACTTCTGTCCATCCTGGACGAGACAGAGAACGGATTTGTGTGGGAACACATCCAGAGCTATGCAGAGCAGGCGCATGGAGCTTGGCTGGGCATCAGCGTGAAAGGTCCAGAAACATTGCATCAGACAGTCCGGCTCTCCAGCAGCAAACTTATTAACCTCCACATTTTCCAAAGTTTTTAAAAAAAAATCCAAGCTTATTCATTTTAGGCTGCTTGTAGTGAAATCATCTTACTCTGCTTGCAGATAACTTTCCTAATTTAATAAGTGTTACCTGATTGATTATGATTTCCTTCATAGAATAATCATGAAACAATTAATTAAGTGGAGGAAACCTAATTAAGTCAAGTAAATGTGATAAAGCAAGGTGCAATTAATTCATTTAAACTGCATTATTATCTGTCAGTGCAATTAGATAATTTCAGTGAAATGCCCTGAAATACGCTTGGTAAGCTAATCCAATATTGGAAACCTCTATGACTCAACAGAGATGATATGATATGACGAATTAGCTCTCCTTAAGATAAAATTAAAGAAACAGTTCTGCTTTAGTGTGTTTGAAGCTCATCTGAGTGTGTGTGTGTGTGTGTGTGTTCCTGCTGCAGGTAGAGGCCTGGTGTGGAGCGAGGACATGGAGATGTCGTACACCAACTGGGAGGCGCACGATGTCGCCTTTTCCGTTCTGTCTCCCAACTCCTGCTTCTGGATCCAGAGCAACAGCGGCCTGTGGAAGCCGGGGTCCTGCAGAAACCGCACACATGGAGTCATCTGCAAACTGCCTCGCAGTAAGACCACTTTGAATTGTAAACCCTTTAATTTAAAAAAACAAACAAATAAATATTTGTATATATATTTTTTGTTTGAAGACACAATGGAAGAACCTGAGAAATCCCAGTAAGGGATGAGAGCAATTAAAATTATTGCCAAATACTAAAGTGATACATTTTTACTAACTATCTTTTCTTCCCTTTGCAGCTACAGAAACTTCAGCTCTGACATGTAAGTGGTATTATCTGCTGCCTTGCTGCTCTGTTCACTTGAAATTTAGAATAAAAGACTTAACCTGATTATTTACACTAATCCTGACATCCATCTTCCACCTCTACCTAGCGGATGAAGACCACCTGCCCACTATTATTGTCGTCATGGTGACGGGTCTGGTGCTGGTGGTGCTGATCGTCGGCGTGATCTACTTGTACCGTCGGCGAACTGTCGGGTCCCGGGGGTCCTACGAAGGGGCCCGCTACAGCCGCACCAACTCCAACCAGGCGGAGCAGGTGGAGAAGAACATCCTGGTGTCTGACATGGAGCTGAACGAGCAGGCGGAATAGCAGAGACCGCCTCGGACCGGACCAAACCTGGCCCAGAGAGGGGCTGATTTCAACGTGCTGATGTCAGATTGTGGCATTTATGTTTTTGTTGTCTCTTTTGAAACCAAAAAAAGATTTTTTAAAGTGCTGAAGGGCTGTGTAGAGCGCAGCAGATTAGATTTAAATTGAATCCCCAGCCTCTCAATCCTCTTCCGACGAGACTTAACAGTTCTAGCAATTTCTGTCCAGACAAATCCATATGTACAGCTTTCTCCCAGAAGCGTTCATGAAGGCCATAAATGGATCTACTGGGAGTTTAGTTTTATCGCAGCAGCTGGAAAAGTTTGACATAAATCGGTTTTATGAAATGACTCCTCGCTGTTGTCCCTGGTGCCAATGTAAATTTTTGCTTGGTGTATATTTCCTTTTTTGTCCCCATTTTGATTTTAAAGACTTACAAAGCAAAAAAAAAACATCCATCTATCACAGCCACAGATCGACTCATAACTAAAACCATTTGTCTCCTCTAAACACAGCCACAGTCTTCTTCAGGACTCACTTTTTTTCATTTTTCTGTTTTGCCATGACAGTATTTACCTGAACTTGAGGTGTGTTTTTTTGTTGTTTTATTGCAGTCATGTCCTTCCCATTGACTTGACATTATCCGTGCAGCTGTAGAGAACTGTTTCTGATGATGCGTGCGTGGTTTTTGTGAGTCTCCCTCTCTCTCCTCCTCTCTGATCTGACACGTCAGCAGCAGCAGCAGCAGCTGTCAGGAGAGCCGAGGAGGAAGAAGTCCAAATGTGAATGTGTGGAGGGCGAAAGGGACCATTGTCTGAGGGCAGTACACTAGAGTTGTGCACATTAATACTAAGTTCTTAGTATTGAAAGCTGGTCTTTACTTTGGCTTTTTGGTACTGCAGGACTGAAGTTTCGGCTCCTTGTACATTTTGGCACTTTCTACTTGTATCTTGAGCTAATTCAATCTCAGTCATCCTTTTGCCTTTAGTCATTTTCCTCAAGACACAGTCGCTTATTCCAAACTTGTGTTTGTTTTGGCTCTTCGTGCCACCATCTGGTGCTGATTCAGCAGTTTTTAAGGGCAGTAATTCTCTTTGTATGCACCATTGCAGTTTGATATTTGTCTGATTCACCTTTTTTACGGACCACACTTCACTTTTCTGTGTGTTTTAGCTCTTGGATCTTTTTCCTCTATTTGTCTTTTCTAACGATGCAGGTTTCATGATGTGTTTTGATGGTAAAGACATTTCCCTCTTTTATGGGCCAACACTTGAACCTCTCGTTGCCCCCACAAAGGAAAACATCCCTCAAGTGAATGACACCGTTGTATATATATATGAGAGCCAAAGAATGTTTTTAAAGTGAATTTTCGTAAAGGAAAACCTCCTTCCGTTCTTTTTCTACGTCATTTTAAGATTCCACGATGGCACAGCGTTATGACCACCTTTTTTTTCTTCTTCGCCTCTTGAGTGCATTTCTGTCTTTCTGCTTGCAGGAATGCTTTGGAGCCGTTTCAGTCTGAGGCTTTTGGTGTCTCAGAGAGCTGCTGTGAAAGAAAAAAAACAGCTTTTTTTTCTTTTTTGCTCCGTGAGTTGGACTAAAAGATAGAGGGGGAAGGGAGGAGGAGAGGGAGTAGGAAGAAGTGTGTGAGTGAGTGTGTGAGTGTGTGTGCAGTCTCCAGCTGTGGAATGTTGAGTCGGCAAGAAGAGCTCAGTGGCACGTCTGGAACCAATCAGAGAAGGAGGGCTCAGGGACATGAAGGGTCAGAAAGGAGACTGGGGGGGAAAAAAGGAAAACTAGATGAAGGAGAAAAGGAGGAGTGTGAGGAGGAGTCAGGGATGTAAGAAGGGAGGAAGGCAGGGTAGGAGGAGTGTAGTTTGTCCCGGGCTTACCCCGGCCTCTGCTGGTGGTTTTACTGTACAGGTTTGTCTTTAAATGCAGTATGAACTGATTGAGGCCATGATGTGACGGTGCGACGACCCTCGGTGTGTGTTACCCAATGAGGTCACGTCTGCGATGCAGGCCGCCTCTCGTCCCTGTGAAGATTAGCTGAAGCAACCTTTTTTTTGTTTTTTGAATTGTCATTTTTATATGAAATTAATAAAGTCTATGTTCTCAAATCTTTCAGTTATTTGTGTATTATTATTATTATTATTAAATGTGGAGCAAACTCTCATGTGAAATTGTTGCTTGAGAGAGAGAAAAAAACATTTGTTTGTAGCTTAGTGGAAAGTTTTCCCTGTTGAGAGTTTTGCAAGTCAGTGAGCTGGGAAATTAATAAAGGGATTGATGTGTAAAATGTGGACTGCAATGTTGATGTTTGTCCACAAGAGGACACTCCTCGCCTGCTGCATGGGGACACGTCCTCCTGCTCCTGTTGTCATTTTATTCACTTGATCATTTGCCTCTCACTGCCCAGCAGGTCACTGTGTGTTTTCTATAAACCTCTACAGACCTACACAACTCATCTACACCCACCAGCTTTATGTTGTGATCAACTGCAGAATCATGTCTACAGTTGAACAGTTCTATGCAAATAATATGTGATTTTACCTGATAAGATGCTGCTAGTGTGGTTAGCTAGAGTAATAGTAGCAGCTACAAACCATACTCCACCATTGTTGGAAGAAGTACTCCGATCTTTTATTTAAGTAAAAGTACAAATATCACAATCTACAAATACTCCATTACAAGTAAAAGTCCTGAATCCAGAATGTTACTTAATGTACAGAAGTATTTGCAAAATTTACTGAAAGTATCAAAAGTAAAAGTTCCTCCTTGAAAGCTCAAGTGTTGTATTATTATATAATATATTATTCTGTTTTTATTACTAACAAATACATTTTATTGTTACAGTTCTTCGTCAATTTAGACACTTCATATTCTTCTGGGTAGAGTTGTAGTACAGTACATCATATCATAAAAGCATATATGTTTTTATGTGAAAAGTAACTAAAGTTAACAAATATATGTAGTGGAGTAAAAAGTACCATATTTCCCTCTGAGATGCAGCAGAGGTGAAATATTAAGTAGCAGAACATTTGATTACTCAAGTAAAGTAAAAGTACCTCAAAATTGTACAGTACTGGAGTAAATTTTCTTATTCCTCCACTGTACTCCGCCCCCTCCATCCCCCAGCTGGACTGTGTTCCAACACGGAGACAAGTGGATGTTTTAAACCCAACACCTGGTGTAACGGGAGCTCGTGGCCTCTTCCCTTCCAGAGACCTGCACCTCCTGCAGCAGCATCACATCTGAGCCACTAAATTGCTTGTTATTCAAATCAAACTGGCTCTCTGTAATCCGTCTCACTTAGGATGGATGTCACAACTCATCCATCTGCATGCCGCAGGCACTCAGTTTAAAGCATCCAGGGGTTACGCACTCCAGCAGTTGTTTATAAGTTTCACAACCCCGCCGCCTGTCGTTTTTAATGCGTCTCTGGTGTACAGAAACTATCCTTACTCTTTAAACACTACATTTTTCTGTCTGTTGAATTTCAGACTCTGCTCTAGCTGTGTTAAAGGAACAGTGTGTAACATTTCGGGGGATCTATTAGTAAAATTTAATATTCATAACTATGTTTTCATTAGTGTGTAATCACCCGAAACTAAGAATCGTTGTGTTTTCGTTAGCTTAGAATGAGCCCTTCATATCTACATAGGGAACAGATCCTCTTCACGGAGTCCGCCATGTAACGCCAAGGAATGTAATGTGTACAACACAGACAGGTCTTGTGTATGGGATGCTGTCTGTCGTCTACATATTACACCGTGAACTAACTGAATGCGACGCGAGCATGCGTCAGCGACAAAATCTTGTCAGAGGTTATTATAAGTGAATAAAAACACCACAAATCTATCTTCTTATCCCGTTGGTTTCTTATTTTGTCAATAAGAAGACACAACAAGGTCGATGTTATTTATCATTGCAATAAATTATTAGATCTGTGTTGTTATAAAAAGATATTGCCTACGGCCACTAGGGGGTTCAGTGAGCCCCCTGAACCAACGTGTGTCCTCCATGTTTCTACAGTAGCCCAGAACGGACAAACCAAACACTGGCTCTAAAGAGAGCCTTTCGCGTTTTTACGTTACCTGAAGGCCACCGTAGTTCTCCTTCTAAAACTGAGGTAACGTGAGCTGCAGAGTGCAAAACCATGGTACCGCCAGCCAGCATCTGACTTCCGTTGAATCTAAAGTAGTGTTATTATGGTAAGGATGGCCTCTGAGTGAGGCGAACGGCGTTACCACGGTTTTGCACTCGCCGGTTCCCGCAGTCTTGGGAAGGGAGGAGTGAGCGGAGGGGTACTCAGTTGGTTGCAATCTGCAACCACACCACTAGATGCAGTCAAATCCTACACACTGTCCCTTTAAAAAAAGATTAAGGTTATCATTGTCACTGCTGCTTTGATCAGGTGTAAAAGGTGAAATAACATCCTTACAGGTAAAAAAGAAACAGAAAATCTAAAATTAACTTAGATTTTCTCTTAATTTTTTGTACGCCAGGATGTAATTCAATGATTAATTATCTAACTGTTTGCTCAAATCCTTCACACTGTACCTTTAAACATCTCCACCATTAGCCTTATTTGTATGCTGTAGCTGCAACCTGTAATCTAAATACTCTGTCATGTTGTGTTTATCTGTGGCTGCATTGTACCTTAATGTTTTAGTGCTTTGTTGTTCTCAATATTTATCACAAAGCTTGCTGGTTTAATATTTCAGGTGCACTCCAACGTATCACAACAGCTGAGGAACACACATTTAATTAAAATGTTTCCCTGGCAACAGCTGAGGGAAATGTTAAGTGTTGTATACAGTTTGATCATGTATATGTGTGTGCTACAATTCTGCCATCATCTTTCTTGATGAGAGGACCTGACCTATCCACCCGAGATGTTCCTTTGAAGCCGTTTGACCCCCTACTTTTCATTTTAATGACTTGCGTTTATTAGGATTCTTTACGCTGCTTTCCCCTCATTTCCTCGTTTGCTGATGCAGTAATGGCTCACTGAAAGGTCACATGGGTGATGTAAAAGTGTCCGTGTGAGGTGAAAAGGGTTGAATCATGAGGAATATTTTTCACGGTGGCCTGTGAGCTTCTCTCTGCACATATAGAGCAGCCATAGCTAAAGCAGCAGCCATCTTGCCTGAGGCGTGTTGAATTCACCTGTCTGGGGTTTTAAAGACAGACAGCGGCAGCGGCGGCGGTGGAGGTCTCTGCTCGGGGACTAACAGAACAATATCACTGCTTCATTCCTCCTCGCCTCCTCTGAGATACTCGAGTAAAACCCTTCATGATTAATTAACCGACACAAGAAAAGAGAAAGGAGAGTGAAACACTTCAAATAGCTCAGCTCATGCCTAATCAATGTCCTCTTAATTTGAAGGTTTTGATGTTCAGATCAGGGCTCTTGTGCTTTTCACAACCCGCTGCTGTTTATTCCCCCTCCTCCCACTCCAAGTTTTCCTCCCTAACTGGCAGTGTTGGCACTGCAGGTTGAGGGAGGAGAACCAGAGAGAAAGCAGCGTTAACAAGTGAAATTAAAAACCCATTCAGTTGCCTCAGTCATCCATTTGGAGGCTGGCCAAGGGAGAAGCAGCTGTTAGGCCGGCAATGGGAGGGAGAGAGAAGGAGGAGAGGAAAAAAGTGAATTCAGAAAGAGAGAGAGAGAGAGAGTTTGGAAAGGAATAGGATCATGCACTCTTCACTCTGAACACCAGCAGTGGGAGCTGGCAAATGAAAACTTGCTCTGCACTCAGAATTGCTGTTGGCTTATTTAATCAATTGATTTTAATGCTTCTTGTCCAAAAAGGGATCTATGAGACTGACTGTGCAGCTTATCAGCAAACCACTCATGCTAATAACCACACGGCACTTCCATTTAATTCCCATTTACAGAACAATATGGGGGCAACAAAATGCGGTTTAGTAACAGTAATGGAGGTGGAGGACATAGATGTAATCTTTACCACCAAGTGTTGGTTTTCTGGTTTAGTTATAGGCTAATTTAATCTGACTACTTGACACAATGCCATGTTAGTCTTATTTATTCTTTCTCAAGAAGAAGAAACAAGTCCATTCTCCATTCCTCTTTTTGCTTATAATGGCTGATTTTAAAGGGTCAGATCACCCAAATCATGTTCCTCTGGTGGCATCTCGC
>CAKALU010038670.1:0-16778 GCA_916700995.1 Hozukius guyotensis
AGAGAGAGAGAGAGAGAGAGACTTAATCTCTCTCTCTCCCTGCATATATCAGCCCTTTTTGACTGAGAGAATGAAACTACAGCTTCTTCTTCTTCTTCTTACCTCAGTACACTTCTCTCCTCCTGAATGAATTGTGATCTCAGGTAAACCCTTGGGGGAACAGGTTCAAAAGAGGTCCCTGCAGGTATAAGCTTCATGCATATTAAAAAACAAGCCCTGCACAATAACACTTTAAAAGTGACATTTACTAATACAAATCTTTTCCTGATCTGAGTCATTTTTTCCATTTCATGTACATGTGCATGTGTAGATCAGGGGTCAGCAACCTTTTTGATTTGAAGTGCCACTTCAAATCTTTCTTGTTAATCAGCGTGCCATATCAACATTATTAACATTACATTTTTTTTATTATTATGACACCCAAAAAACTCTCTTGCACACTTATTGCTAGTGTGCCATTGTTTAAGATGCCATGTGCCAATGGTGTACTTAGGTTGCCTACCCCTGCAGCAGATTAATACCTTGAAAGCCTGGTGTATGAGGCTACAGTTTCACACTGAATAGGTGGAGCGAGTCAACGTGTCTTAAACACCTGCTAATTTCACCTAATTTCAAGGGAGAATCTGTGGAAAGTATCAGCTTCAATACAAAATTCAATAAAAAATCAGAGGTAATATCAGCATTCAAATAACAGCATCATAACATAATAAGCATCCTAACAAGCCTGAATTTGAACCACTGTGCCTATATTCTCACAGAGGCTGCAGACTCTTAAAGGAACAGTGTGAAACATTTCAGAGGATCTATCAGCAGAAATGGAATATAATATTCATAGCTATGTTTTCAGTAGTGTATAATCACCTGAAACTAAGAACCGTTGTGTTTTCGTTAGCTTAGAATGAGCCCTTCATATCTACATACGGAGCGGCTCATCTTCACGGAGTCCGCCATGTTGCTCCGCCATGTTTCTACAGTAGCCCAGAATGGACAAACCAAACATTGGCTCTAGAGAGAGACTTTCACATTTTTATGTTACCTGAAGGCCACCGTAGTTCTCCGACATGCTTGTGAAACTGCGGTAACGTGAGCCGCCGTCTGACTTCCGTTGCTCCTAAAGTAGTGTTATTATGGTAAGGATGACCTCTGAGCGAGGCGAACGGCGTTACCACGGTTTTACACTCAGGGGCTCATGTTACAGCAGTCTTGGAAAGGGAGGAGTGAGCGGAGGGCAGTTGGTTGCAATCTGCAACGACACCACTAGATGTCCCCAAATCCTACACACTGTACCTTTAATCTTGTTTATGCAGATCTTTTCAGCTGAACTAAACTAGTCTTGTTCTATGATTAGATTAGTATTATTCATGCTGACTGAATGTGTTGCTATTAGGCAACAATAGTAGGCCAATAGTACAGTAGGTTTACTGTTGGCCTACTGTAGATTAATTATTGTTATTTAATTAGTGATGGAACTAATATCATTGACAATAGCTTGCATAAATAGAAGACATTCATAATTAATGTCACAAGTTACACCTGTGTATAACAGGTCATAATGTGTTTGTTGTGAGTCTGTGAAAGAAAGTGACAGTGAGTTAGCCAATAGCAAGAGTGAAGAGATAGAGGGAGCTCATCAGAAGGTTAATAATACACTTTGCAAAAACCTGTGATACAGAGAGTTGCCTCACAGCCTGCAGAAACAGATCCTGAACATTCAGTTCATCTGGGAACAAACATCTTGTTATACCCAATAGGTATTGTTAGCACCGCTGTTACTCTTTATATCATAGACATCACACCTTTCCCTCTGGATCTTTTCTTCTCATTTCCCTGTGATATATTTACTCACCTTTCACTTCACTTCTGCTCTTATTTGCCCTCCCCCCAAAACTTGAAACTATTATTCTATGGTGAGCCCTGATAAGACTTTTCATTTTTACTCTTAATGTGAAGATCAAGCACAGGGTTTAACTTTTACTAAACATAGAGTGATCTACATCTAAAACGACATTTTAGGAGATTACATTTGAACACATCATGGTGAAGTTAGGAACAGAGCTTGAACGCACCAATGTAATGTAACTCAATGGAACCTCGGTTAACGTTAGTAGCTCCGTTATTTAACCAAGCAGGACTGTGCTGCCCACCGGCTGCTAACAGGTAACGTAACTAGCTCTCCTCCTGCTGTAGCTTTATCTGGCGAAAAAATAGAGTGCGCCACTAAGGTTTAGTAGAAGTAGCGCCATGCTTTTTTTTCTCTCCGCCATGGCTCCGGTCCTCAACAAACTGAAACATGATACAGCGTGCCTACATGCCATTGCGCATGCATAACAGTCGGAAAGCATCAAAGAGGAAACGGTAGTCACAGAGGCACGAAATGCCAAGGAATCGGACAACTAGAAACCGGTTCTCTACTCACATCCTTAGCGTTTTTCCCTTCCTGCCAAAGTGGCAGATGGCCTGATGATGTTATCCGCCACTGCCAACAATTTACCCACATTTGGCGGGTGATCATTTCAGACTCTGATCGTAGTTGTCCTACACGCTTGGCACACGGGAGGAGTTTCAGTTGGTTGCAATCTGCAAACTCACCGCTAGATGCCGCCAAATCCTACACACTGCACCTTTAATCCAATCTGAAGATTACCTACTGAATGTGAAACTACGTTATTAGGAGGATCTCCATTCTCAAAGTTGCTTAATAGAGCTATAATACTGGAATGAGGCAATTGAACAACCTTTTAAATATTTATATATTTTTAAAAGTCGTGATTTTTTATATAATGTAATATTTGTGGTTATCAATCTCGTTGTACCAAAAACAGCTGTATTTATGTCCAATTAAATGTCGTACAACAATGGATGAAATGTTGACAGACAGGATGAGGTAGGAGGAGATTCAAAGCAGCAGCAATATGGTAACTAGTTTTGGTTTCCAGGCAACCGCTGTTTGGCCACCTTTTGTCAGTGGAGAGGGGGTTGTCTTCATTCATAAGCTAAGCGGTCACATGAAGTGGCTATGTGACTCATGCCAGAGACCAAGGCGGATAACCCAACCACAAACACAGGACCAAAATGCACCTCAGAATCATTTCTGATTGTTTTCTATGATGGACTAAACCAACCAAATCTAATTTCCCCCCGAAAATAAGCGCTGCACCGCACACAAACATTCAGCTATTTTTGTGAGAACAAGCTGCCCCCAACAATATCAGTGACTAGATGCATTTATTCATCCATACCCATGTGTGCTGAGAGGATTCAGTGTAATGAGACACCTAATGAGAAACATAAAAACATGAGAATAACAGGAACCTCTTTTCCCGTCAAAAACATCCCCCGACCGCCTACAGTCCCACTGCCCGTAAACACACACAGCATGCTCTCACGTGCTCGCACACAAACATACCCTTTACCTTAATAACGCTTATAGACACTTACTCAGGACAAACTGAGCATGTCTCTAATTATACAGAGAGAAGAGGTCATTACTGAAGCAGCAGAGACAAAGAGAATTCTAATTATGGAAGATAGTAAAGTAAAGGAGATGGATATGGTTCAACAGGTGGAGAGGACAAAAGGTGAAACACTGGGAGACACCAGTGGAGACGTAACACCTCAATTTACCTACAAACGTCTTCTTCTTCTTCTTCTTCTCACAAAAGAAGTAGTTGTGTTCACTCGGGGACACTTACACACTTTACACACACACACACTATCGCTGCTGGAAAACTTAAATCAGTGGATCACTGACAGAAGGAGTCACCAAAGGGCCGGTCACATAATCTGAGAAATGTGTCTGACCCACTGCTCTGTACCTGCCTCACTGCAGATGTCATCACAACCTTGATTTTATGAGTAGATAAGATACCTGCCGTGTAGCCAGCTAGGCACGCCCTCAAACAAAGCTACTTAGAGCGGAGCGACTAAATATTCCTAAATGTTGTAGGAAACTGATTTTCTGGGTCTTGATGATTACCAAGGTGTGTTCAAGCTGATTAGATCAGATGTCAGAAGATCACAGGCTTGTTTTTATCCTTCTCTTTTTTTCAAGGGTGCTTTTTAAAAGCTTTTAACCTAAAAAAAACAACAAAAAAACGCAAAAAAAATAAAATAAAAGGAGCATGGTCACTTCAGGGTCAAACTTCACCCCCTTACCTTCATGATAGAATGACAACCAATACACCTTTAGAATGGCAAGATCTTCAGCTTTCCATCGGTGCACTTCTCTTTTTATTAGCTGTACAATTGACAGAGATATGGCTGGATATAGTTCATGATTGACGGTAACATCTAGGCCGCCTATTTGGCGACCATTTTTGAAAAATGGCTGCCATGGCCCTCAGGGGCCAAATTTGCAGTGCCCCGATATCTATATCTTTTCATAACATATAAACCTATCTCTGTGCCAAATTTGTTGCTTTTATCGCAAAATGCACAATTGTTATGAATATTTCAGCTTAGCTGCCCCACTATCAGAGAAAGAATCTTCTTCTTACTGTTTCTATTTCTAATATACTGCTATCATCCACAACAAGGGGAAGCTGGAACACTTACTTATCACTATTTATACTACTTCATTCTTTTCAGCAAACAAAAGGAATCGTCAGAAATCGAAAGCAAAGCAGCCTGAATTGATCCATATTCCTCTCTAGTGGTCTTATCAAAGTAGAAAGATACAGTAGAGTAGTAGCCTTGTGAGTCAGCTGAGAGGCTTTCACCGGAGAGAAAAAAAGAAGAAACATTTTTTAATTCCCCGGCCGTTCTGTAGCACATCACATGCAGAAGCACCCCCCCCACAAACCCCCAACCCCGTCCTCACGAGGCACTGATGATGCAGAGACCAGTGGTCAGCCAGTACGCTGCTGATTGAATGTGTATGTGCTGCACTAGAGGAAAGACAGCATTCATCACATTACACATTTTCTGACACCTGCGGTTGAGAGCTGAGTGCTAAGAGAGTGTGAGAGAGCAGAGAGAAAGTGTGATGGACAGAACAAAAGTGAAAAGGGTGAATAATGGGTGAAAAGGAAACGCGAGAAAGACAGGAGGGGTGAGTGGGCGAGATGAAGAACAATTACAGAAGCCGCATGAAAGGAATAATTATCAATTTTACATAGAAGTAGAGGAAAATTACAGTGTAGAAAAGGGCTTATTAATGTCAACAGCAATTAAATCTGTCACATCATGTTAATAAATAAATGTTTAATTTAGAACTAGTACATAATAATCAGCTGACATATAAGAAATGCATTTAGACAAAACAAAATCAGTGTGCAGTTTTGTAAACTAAGAATGAGGTTTGATAAAAACCCACAATATCAAAATATAGTAAAAAGAAAAAAAAAAAAAAAAAAAGACAAATGACCTGGATTTACATTTACAGTACATGTACGACTTACATTATGTAAGACTGTTGTTCCAAATAGTTTTTAATTTAATTAAAAAAAAAAAAAAATGTGTATCTCCGTCCCGGCACGATGGTTTAACAGAATAAATAAAAAATCAAAACTCAAATTTTAAACAATCAATCATTATAATCTTTGGGCCTGCCATCATACTAATGGTTCCAACATTTAAGATTCAACATACTTATCAATAGTCCAAACAATTTACATGTTCGATATGAGGGGTTGAATTGATAAAAATGGAGGTGATGAAAATGCATGTGAATTGAAAAATGGAGTGATAAATTATCAAGTGATTTGATTCATTCAAAGCTGATTTGACTAAAACAGTCGTGACGGGTGTTGTGAATGATGAATAGTTGACAGTTGATTATCAGAGTAACACTGTTTCGAATAAAATGTCAATCAAGTTCATCAAATAAATTAACAATTTATCACTCTATTTTTCAATCCACATTCATTTTCATCATTTCCATTATTAATTCATACCCATTTTCATCACTTCCCTTTTCTTCAATTATATATTTTTTTTGTTTGCTACTTGCACCCTTGAGGCCACTTTCCTTAAATAATAAATGGAAATTTTGTGTCGTGGTGAAGGGTGAAACATGGCTCTGTTTTCCTCATATCACGACTGTTTTAGTCAAATCGGCTTTAAATGAATCAAATCACTTGATAATTCATCACTCCATTTTTTAATTCACATGCATTTGCATCACCTCCATTTTTATCAATTCATTTTTGTTACGTCCACCCCCTCACAGTTGGTAAAGCACATTTAGTTAAATAAACTTTTTTTAAAAGAGTTGCAATTAAAATTCAATTGATGGGAAATTAAAAAAAAACACCATATAGGTAGTGTGTTGAGGCCTGTCTGAATGAACAAAACCAACTGACATAACTGGATAACATCAGAAGCTATTAAAACACACACGACTTTGATTAAAAAGAAAAAGAAATCAACCTGCGGAGTTTAGCCCAAATACAGGAGACATGGGCGCCTTTATCTTCATTCTACTCGGAGCAGAACTAAATCCAAGAGGTTGAAGCAAACTTTTTTGCTAATGCAAGAAAACATCTCTTGCTCCGTCCCCGTAGCTACAAACAAAGTCATGTCAAGATGGAAATTATGTGCCGGATCGGATCTGCTAATCTGGATTTGCATATCGGTGACAGAGATTCTGTGTCTCACATGTATCTGTTCTTGACGTACTCCCTGTACATCAACATGTCGTCCCTGCACAGCGGCCTCACCTGGCCCTGACCCGTCATCACATGGCTCTCAAACTCGTCGCGGCTGTCTCTGTCGACCTGCGGCGGGGAAACGCCGTAGATGCTGTCTTCCGGGAAGCAGGACACCGGCTCTCTGAGAAAGAGAGGGACGAAGAAAAAGACAGGGGGCAGAGGCATGTTCAAATAATGTCAATAGATGAGTAGGAGTCTAGAAAAATGTTTAAATCCAACCACCAACAACAACAACATGTGAAGAACTGCCGGAGAGAGAGCGTCATTAAGAGGACTGTTAATGGAAACAACACGAGGATTGTACAGATGGGACGCTTTTCCGGCAGAATTACTCATATTTTCGCAGAAACTAGGCTCTAAAGCATGTCTCGTCATCTTCAGGGTGGATTATCAACTGCGTGCTCGTCAGGTTATCCACTCAGTCAGCCGGTTCAACAGCAGCTGAGGCTCCAGGCCCCGTGGCTGTATTACAAATGCACCTCCTTGATTACTGGCTGTATCAAAGCCACAACAGAGGACTCTGGTAGATCGAGGAAGCCTTGAGATAAATTATGAACTCGGTGAGTGTCATCGTGGAGTCCTCAACGAAGGGTTTAATGCAGGAGTCGGCAACCTTTTTTGAGACTGAAAGCTACCTGAAGGGTAGAAAGTAACATGGAGGGCTACTTGTTTAATATGATCTTGCCAAATAATATACATTTGCTTGGTTTAAATAATGAATATTCTGCATTTAAGGCTGCAGTAGGTAGAAATGGAGCAAATATGATTAAAAAAAGTTTGAAACAGACTTGATTCGTGTTCTTTCTGTTGACTTGTGGTGACTCTTCACACACAGCTGACATCTCAGCAGCTCTTACAGACGATCATTACAGCCTGTTGACATGTCAAGTGATGTGAAATGGCGAGTAAAGCGGGGGAAATCCCCCAGCTACAAAGATGTTTTCTTCCTACAGTGTCACGCTCGTAGAAACGGATGTGAAATGACGATGAGACGGGTTAATAGTGTGTCAAATACTAAATTACAGATGTTCATGTTTTGACAAAATCATATCATAGGTAACATATATCTCCAAATTATTCAATATGCTAACTAAGAAGTTGTAAAGGTGATCATAATTACAATGCATCTTATGAAAACATTTGATAACACCTTTATCACATCATCTAAAGAAAGTATCTTTTTTTTTTTAGTCAGTCTGCTTTTATCTCCACCGATTGAGTCAGCTCTGCCTATGCCTGATGGATCAATAGAGGAACTACACAGAGGGAGGCTTCAGATTAAAGGGCTCCTAACGGTGGAAACACGTTTGAGGGGCTGTAGCAGCGTCTTAGAATAGCACTGTTGCACAACAACAGACACACCTACCGGACCTTGTGGACCAGACACGAGGACGACAGAAATGGACGCGTGGACTAACGAGTGGTCAGAGTGATGAACGGTGAAGTTATAGCCAGAACGAGGAGAGACACAAACTGAAAAAGGATGAAAAGATCCCTGCTGACAGAGGCTGCCCTTGCACACAAAAGCCAATATCTGTATGTCTGCCACCTTTGTGTGATGTATAATAACTTTCACCTGTGCTGAATTATAAATGACATTTCCTTTGAGAAAATATGTATGTACGAAAAAGAGAGTCACATGTCCAACACGTGTTCGCTCTAAAACGGTTCTAGACAGCACTCTAAAGATCAACATCCTCTCCTTCGACCTTCTCTCAAGTCACCAATTTCCATCTTATCATCATCACGAGAAGACATCCAGCGAGCGAGTGATCAATGTGCCTGTCAGACGTGAGCTGCATCGTTGTCTTTACTACGACAAGACAGCGGCTCAGGTCCTGAGAGACGAAGGGACTGTTATGAATTATGTCTGTATAATCTGTTGTCTTTCAAACTGACAGCACAGCAGTACTTTGTCAAGTATTTGAAAAGCACTTTTACGCTCTATGGATGGCAAATGTCAGTCAGTTGGTTGGTTAGTTGGTCCACCGCTTTGGTCCACACTCAAATATCTCAATATGTACTGGATGGACTGGCACATTCTGTGCAGATATTGATTGGCTGCCAGAGGATGAATCCTAATGACTTTGGTGATCCGTTGACCTTTTCCTCTAGCGCCACCATGAGGTTGTGGTTTTGAGTGATATGGTTCGACAACAACAGCCTCAGCTTTAGTGCTAATTAGCAAACATTAGCATGCTAACATGCTAACCTAAGATGATGAACATGGTAAACATTATACCTGCTAAACATCAGCATGTTAGCGTCGTCACTGTGAGCCATAGACCGTATATAAGAAGTGAACGTGGACACCGTGACATCACCCGTTGGTTTGAGGACTGCCGCTTTGAAGCCTTGAGTACGTCATTTTGGCCGTCGCCATCTTGGTTTTTTTGCAAACAGAAGTGACACAAGGGGGTGGAGCTAAGTACAACCGAACGCTGAATAAGACATTTTCCGGCAACCAAAATGTTACAATTAACTTTCATGAACTGAAAAGACACTGTGAAAGGGTTAAAGTTCTAAAACAAAACCACGGACAACACTCAGACCGGACAACGCCGTGGTATCGACCTGTCAATCACAAGGTAGCCACGCCCCTTACCAGTAGTGTCAATTTCATTATGATCTTCAAGCTGTCTTCCTCTGAATAGTGACCTTTTGCTCCATCTGGCTTTCTAGGAAACGGTGTGCCGTGACAAACCTTACTCCAAGCTCGTGGTCCTCTTACAAAGCTGTCACGTGCTTTCACGCAGCAAAGTGCAGCACGAGATGAAGAAAAACATTCCCACCTGGACATATTTTTGTCCTCTCTTTATCATTTTTCTGTTCTGTACAGGCAGCATTTCACCCATTTCTGTTTATGTTCCATTCAGCTATGATGCATACATAAAAGCCCATCTGACAACCTGGATGTATTTTTAGAACAAAAACAATGAAACAACCCCTTCTGGGTCCTCTCCAGCCTCTGCTGCCTCTCGGCTCTTTCTCCTTCAAAAGCCTCACTCATCTCGAGTTAAGAGTGGGTTACATTTCTAAGACCACTGAGTGACTATTCTTGTGCAGAGCGGCGCTCCATAAAAATATCAATACTTTACAAATATTTTACTTCCTTCTTTTTATTTTTGGACTCGGGACTAAGAACTTTTTGTCTGTTATGAAAATGCCTTTATCCTGATAGAACCCAGCCAGGAACCAGTTGGCTTAGCATAAAGACTGGAAACAGGAGTAAACAGCTAGCCTGGCTCTGTTCAAAGGCAACAAAATCCGCCTACCAGAACCTCTAAAGCTCACTGATTAACACGTAATCTTGTTTGATTAACACCTACAAAAACTAAAGTGTAAAAACAAAACAAAAAATGCAGTTTGTTGTTTGTATTCTTGGCTGCTGGAGCGTTATATTATCTAGCGTACAGACATGAGAGTGGTATATTGATCTTTTCATCTAACTCTCCGCAGGAAAATATCATAAAATAGAATATTTCCTCAAAAATATGCCTTAAATGTCTGATATTCGATTTGAAAATCTCTTTTACTTTGATGCCATAACTCTGTAAAAAAGTGTGCCTGTTTTACGTATGTCCATATTGTTTATAAGCATAAGCAGCCTGGAGCCCCGGTGGTGTTGCAACATTCACAAAGCAGACATGTACAGTTGGTGTGAGAGAGAGCGTGAAAAAGGGGAAAGAGCAAGAGCGTAAATATTAAGAGGAACCCTGATGAGGCATTTTGCCATCGAGATGCTTGTTTGCGAATGTGTGAGTGAGAGCTGGAGCCGGAAAGAAAGAGAGCAAGACAAAGAGGGAAATTGCTAATGCGTCTGTACGGCTGCACATTGCCATGCCACGTGTGGGTGGATTTTCAGTCTGGCTGAGGGAAAAAAAAAAAACGCCCGCTGGGTCACAGCCGCAGCGAGCAGGAAGGCGAAGGGGTGGACTGACGGGGAAATACCAGGGAGGACAAAAAGCAAATCAAGAGTGTTTGGTTATAAGAGGTTAAGATTAAACAGCGCACAGCTAGGAGCCTCCCTGGAGACCACGTAGTACAAGCAACTCTGTTCGCTTGTCCTGATGTTCTGGGACCTCTCTCTCTCTCTGTCGGTGCCTCATTCCACATGCTGGATCTGGATCTCGGTCCTCTAGGAGATTCAGCCTCTACTCTTCTCTCCGTTTCACTCTCCTATCTGTGTGAATGATGTGCTTCAGTGTGTGTTTGTGTAGCCTGTCCTCTTTCCAGGTTACACAGTGGAGAGGAGGTTGTGTGACATCTGGAAGCAGCTTGACATCCTCCTGTATATGTTCACATTCTATGTATCATTTTGTCACATGGATTGCATGTATTGTAATCTTATTATGTTGGTCTATTCTGTACACACAACATCTATTGCATGAGGAATCCCTCCTCAGTTGCTCTGAGGATTTTTTTTCCACGTTAAAAGGGGTTAACGTCAGATAAGGGGTTTTTCCTTATCTGAAGCAAGGATCAAAAAGGACAGAGGGTGTCATATTCCAGGCCTTGTGTGTGTTTTTCAGTATTGCTGCCTCCTGGCTGGTTGGAGCCGGAGGTCCTTGAGGAACTGGAGGCAGCTGGCCACTGTCTCATGGTTGCTTATGCCAGACACACACTACATGAGAGTCACGCCGATTTTGGGCCCCTCTCCCGACAATAGTCAGCAAAGCCCTGATATTTTGGAAGATTCTAAAGATTATCTTGCCAGATATTATTGTGGTGTGACGTATGTTACGAGTGTTTTTCACAACCCTCGATCGGCTGGGAAGTCTATCCTGGCCGCACCAATTTCAATACGCAAATATTAAAGATGTTCAATTTTTACGATCGGGTATCCTGTCGTGTGTGTGGGGATCCCCAGTGACAGCCGATGACACAGTCACGTGGGAAAGAACGAAAGCCAACTGGGAACCAAGCAGACTGAAGAATAAAGGACAACCACTGCGGTCATGGCAGCCGCGGCTAATGCAACCACGAAGCATAAAGTAGTAGTAAGACGGACCTCAGAAATGGAGGACCAACTTCTTGATTTGTGGCAACAACACAAGTGTTTATTTAACGTGTCTCCATGACTTCATCCATACTATTTTCTTTGTGAACTTTCAGTACCAAGTAGATCAAAAACTAACATCGCTAATTCTTCCTGCCCGTCGTCCGCCATGTTTGTTTACACTAAAATCATGTTTTTTTTGTGAGAGATTCCTCATGTGTGCTTCCCTTATTTGCTGTGGTCTTTGAGCCGGACTATAACAAGCCCCCTGAGGCAAATTTGTGACCTATATAAATAAAATTGACTTAACTACGGGAAACGCTTGTATAACGGTCGGATTATAACAACAAACCCATTTTTGCAACGTAATGCTTAGCATCACACGTGCGTGAGGATTATTGAGTTTGGGTACATACTGTGTTTTTGTCTGTGTGTGTGTTTGGGTTAATTTGTCACATGTTTTACTCACAAGCAGTTGATGTTTGCCAGGTTTATGTGTTCAGTTCTTTCCACCCTGTGCTGGCTCTCGCCCAGATGTGCAAACCTGCAGAAAAGAAAGAAAATGCAAAATGATAAAGACACATATTCCTGCAAAGTACACCAAAAGTCTACAGTATATGCACATACTGAACATATGTTTGTCTCTGCTTGATGCTCCTTCCATCTTCATGGTGTGAAGAGGAGAGTCATTAAAAAAAGCAGAGTGGTTACAGTGCATGCTATATATCCGTACTATATATCCCTAACGTCTCAAGTTTGATTCCACCTTGGGACATTTGTTGCATGTAACACCCCTCTCTATCGCTCCTCCCCATTTCTACACCGTCATCTGTCAAAAAAGGTGAAAGTGCCCCAAAAAATCTAATAATAATTGTCTATTTTTCAATACAAATACTCAGAGATGAGCTTAATATGTCTGTTGAGATCTCAGATGTCATCAAATCTCAATTTTTCCCTTCAGATATTTCTCGCTCGCAAAGACACAATAATGTGCAACAGTTGAGAGTCCCCTCTGGCTCTTGCTTATGATTATTTAATATTAATGCACTGATTAGCAGAGCTTTGGCTGCAGCTAACATCTTTGGAGCCAATCCAACTCCCACCCTCAATAATGAATGCAGTTTCATTCTCATTATGTGCCACTACAGCAGGAGGATATGAACAACATTTTTCACCACAATTTGGATTTTTTTTTTTAAGAAGTTAATTCCCCCGCTTCCATCATTTGGTTCATGAAGTGCAATTTCAAATTAATGGTCCAGACAGAGTGATGTTTTTGTGATATGCGATGCTTTATGGAATTCATGATTGTATATGTACAATGTATTTGCTAAAATATATAAAGTGGACTTGTTAATCTACAAATGGTGAATATTGCTTCAAAGACAAGACCAAACACTGACTACTGAAATAACACACTGGGCCAGTTATCCTCATTGGTTTGAGAGAGCGAGAAAAAAAATAGCTATTAAAGCTCCATCAAATGCATCACACTGTATCAAACGTGCAGTTCGCATCCAAAGAACAGACAGTTGTGTTCATTTTCAGAAGCCTGACGACGGCTATTCACCGTAGCTCATCAACACGGTCGGGAGCAAACGGGGAGAAAGGACAAAATTAAATAGAAGGGACAGACAGGAAATGAAATTTTGGGGTGAAGGAAGGGAGAGGTGGACAAAAAGCAGCGAGGTCAGAAGTGTGATGCACACAGCAGGGCAGAGTTGACGATATCACCCCGAGGGGGCCGCTGACACTGACTGCTTGCTCTTCCCCTCTCTGTCTTGGGAACTGGGTGCATTTGTCCATACCAATAAAAAGACAGCATTTTCCTCAGGACCAGTTAAATGGACAGAGGCGGTCTGAAAACAAGGCTGCCGTTTGCTTCCACGTGGCACCAAAAAACATGCTGGACACACAGTGTACTGAGAGCTCAAGGCCAAACAAACTAACAAACAGAAGGCAGCTTAAGTTTGAAAGTATGAGACACACGACTTTCTTTGGCTTTCAGCAACCGATCAGCAAAACATTAGAAACATCTCTCAATATAATGCAGTCCAGTTCAACACCACTGTAAACAACAACCTCAATAATCAACATATGGTTGAATTAATACCTCTCTGACAGTGTCAATCAAAACTGAACATTATTATCTTTGTAAGGGTAGAATTTATGGCTGAGCTGTTGCATTAGACAAATTTCCCTTATAAAGTGGCCACAGAGTATTATATTTTAAATAAGGATTTTGATAATCAGCCATAATTTCGTAACCATCCAAGGTAGACATTGTTGTAAGAAACACATGTTTTATTTGCGATGTCACGGAAATGTACTACACTACCCACAATCCTAAGTGTAACAGTGACATCTCTGAATGGTGGAGCTCGCTGTTACCATGGAAATGTGTACCGCACCTGCGAACGGCTAGTGGGGGTACGTGCTCGTACGTGCTGCTCCGTGGTGTCTGCTCCCGGATTTTTCAAACCGAGCCAACATGGCGGCTCGTTTGGAAACCTTCTCTTACATTACGGAAATAGTTCACCGAAATGTGTTTCTGAAAACATTTGACGCGAGAAATAAGGTATGCGGTTTCTGAATCGGGCTTCATTTTAGATCAACAACGGTTAGTTTAAACATTTTTCGCTTCCAGAGGGGGCAAGTTGCCATTCGCAATGGTTTCTGGGATTGTTGTTGTTCTTTCTCTCTTAATAATTATGCACACAGTCATGTACCTTTGCCTTTTTGCCAATGTTTTATTTGCTTCAAATCAAATGTTTTACAGTCATGATTCATCTCGTAGCTGGTTGGCTTGGTTCCAGGCTTAAAACTCTTTATATAAGGACTTTCTGAAACGTCAGTGGAGTAAATGAATAGGAAATTAATTTCCAGAGCCGTCCAAAAAGTGGGCGGTCACGGTTGAGCTCAACCACTTTAAAATGTTTGCAATATTTATAATATCAAACAGTGCATGTATACATGTGTGTGCCATCTTTGTGTCCATTACCTTTCATATATGAGCAGGTCTTTCCCAGCAGGAAACTCAGCCAGGTTGAGTCCGTAGGGCTCCTTAACCGACTGCTGCTGGATCTCCTGAAGAGGTGAGAGGGGAAAGGTGAGAAGCTGCAGTATATACATGTGCACATGTCTGAGACAGAAAAACACAAAATGTTTTGAAGGGGAGACACCCCAGGCAAAAACATTGTTATTCATGCACTAATCAATTTTGAGTCTTCCTTCAGACTAGTGGAAAGAAAACATCCAAAATACACATTTAGGTGTTTATTTTATTACTTTGTCTATTTGCAAATGTCTTGCAAATTGTATGGAACTTGACAATACATATCTTTAAAGGCTTTTTTCTAAAAGCGAGTCGTTTCTCATACTCTGAATCTCCACTTCGGTATCACTTACAAACATCAAACTTCCAAGTTTCATTCATATCTTTTTATATGGGAGTTTGTTCATATATCATTAATAGCCTGATTTATATAATTTATTCCTAAAAACATGGCCTGTGACAGTATTTTCTGATTTATGGAGTGATAAAAAGAGATAATCAAAATCCCCTCAATAAAAGCCTTTGACTAATATGTCAACAAAATGAAACAAGAATTTTGAACCCGTCTTTATCCAATGTTCAGATTTCTGTTCTGGAAATGTATGCAATTGAGCACATATTTAACTAGATAGCGCCTCATTAGCATATTGAAACATAACATTTCAGAGAACTTGTAATACAAAAAAATAATTGCCTTAAAGTATGTAATCAACTGTGGAAGATTCATGGTGATATCTATTAGTTAACATTTTTACCCAATTCACCTGGAGTGTCCCCTTAACAAAAGTGTTACTGCAACTTTGACGGGACTGTTACTAATAATACAAAGAGATACGTGTCAGCAGGTAAAGCTGCTTGCTAACAGCCTGCTCCTCCAAACAGCAAATCAAGCAGCTGCAACTTAAAATAAAAAAATCGCACAGACAAGGTCATCAGGTTCAGCCACTTCTCTACAACTGATTCACTACTTAAGATGGCCCAAGGAGTGTAATTTAAGCAACTATGAATGTAATTTGATTGTTGGTGTCTGATGAGGTGGTTTCATGTTCGGTGAAAGTGCCCTCCTGGGGGTCTTGCACACAGTGTCCAAAGTTTGTAGAGACATAATAATCATATTAAACAAGAGATCAGTTTAAAAAGGTCAGACCGGTTCAAGCAGTTTCTAAAAGGCTTTATGTATAAAGATTGCCTAATCAGAACTTTTTCCTGTCATTAGAAAATTAGGTAGTTTGACAATATAATTACAAAAATAAATGGTAGCAAAATCAAGTTGGAAGAAAATGAAATCATAACCAAGAGCCATCGATCATGAGGGTATGCTCTGGTAAGAAACACACTATTAAAAGTCCTTCAATTAAAAAAGCCAATTAACCAATGCGATTAATGTGGCTTAATCACCTAAAACTAAGACAAAATGAAATAAAAAACTATTGCCAAGGATAATTCATCATTACGCAATGCGATGAAAACAGTATAGAGAAAGACAATAAATATTCCCCAGGGTATTTCTTCATCAGGACATGCTATGATTTATGTTAAAGGGGACATAAAAACTCACTTTTTCAGTGCTTGTACACATACATTTGGGTAACTGGAGTGTCTACCAACCCACAGACTGTATATAAGAAGTGGACGTAGTCACTGTGATGTCCCCCATTGGTTTGTGGACTGCCATTTGAAGCCTCGAGGTCGGCATGGTTGGTTTATGGCCATCTTGGTTTTTTGCAACCAGAAGTGACACGAGAGGGTGGAGCTAAGTACAACCGGATGCTGAATAAGACATTTATAGGCGACCTAAATGTTACAATTAACTATCATGACCAGAAAACAAGCTGTGAAACGCATAAAGTTGTAAGACAAAAACACCGACAACTCCCAGACCGGACAACGCCGTGGTAGCGACCTGTCAATCACAAGGTAGCCACGCCCTAAAGCATATCCTGCTTTATGGTCTATTTGACTCTAAATGGGACCATAATTTACTAAATGAACATCATGCTGTATTGAATAAGACTTGAAACTAGCTATTGAGACCATAAACTCATGTTTACAATGTTTACTGAGGTAATAAATC